>RJWJ010028134.1:0-21639 GCA_004363605.1 Indri indri
CTGAGTGCCTACCGTCCGCTGGCATCCTGACACCCATCTTCTCCCTCTCACAACAAACCTGTGTGGTAGGTGTTATCCTCGTTCTACGGAGGAACATACGGAAGCTCAGAGAGGTAAAGTGACTTGCCCAGGGTCACACAGCTTGTGAGTGTCAGAGCTAGGATTGGTCCCCTTTTGTTAGGCTCCAGAGCCCGTGCTGCCTTCGCCAAGCCAGGTTACCAGTGACGATGGTACGAGGCCAAGTCTGAGGGAGGCCATGGGAGTGATGCCGACCGAGTGCAGCAGATGGACAGGCCGCTCACAGCCAGAGGATGTGGATTTAAGGAAGGTCTTAAATCAGCAGCGGCATTTCAGAGGGCAGGATCCCAAAGCCGTGCGGGAACGGGCAGCCGGTGGGCACGGGGTGACGTGTGGGGGGAGCACACTGGCAAGTTAGGCCGCGGCTGCTCTGAGGCAGCCTTGGAGGAACTTGGAGGGAGGAAAAGAAGGGGCAGACTTGGTGAGCCAGATCCCACAGAGTGGTGTGACTGTCCAGGAGCCAGCAGGGGCACACCAGGAGGGGCCTCTGAGTGCCAGACTCAGGATTTAGAGCTCGCCTGCAGGGCAGTGGGGAGCCACAGAAGGGGTGAGAGCTGGGGAGTGCCAAGGTCTAATGTATGTTTTTACATTCACATCACCTTGAAGGGAAATCCTGTTACTTAGGTGGGAATGTGTATATTGGGGCTCTAGCTGGGAATGACTGTCTGGAGAGGAGAAGGGCAGGCCCCAAGGGTTAAAGGGTATCCCTGAGAAGTGGGGAACATGTCCTAAAGCAAAAGGGGGGATAGGATGCTGGAGACCCGTACCTGCTTTACTAACACAGAACCTGGGAAGGAAGAAGGGGACTTGGATTAACCTACTGTGAGCCAAGCTGGCTAGAGACTTTGACATAATGTCAGAGCCTGACCGTGGGAAGGACCAAAGGCATGTGGTACCTCAGGCTCCCTGGCTCTTGGATGTGTGACCTCATGGCCTCCGGCCCCATGCCTGCTCTGTGGCTGGCTATGCTGAGTCATGGTGGGGGAGAGAGAGAACCTGCTCTCCCTTCCGTGCTCCTGAACGGGGTGTAGCCACAAGCGAGAGCAAGGGTGGTGGTCTCAGGGTTGCAGTGCAAAGAGCACGGGCTCAGGTGTCCAACAGACCTGGCTATATGAGGTGGGTGGTGCTGGGGGATGAGTTACCCCTTGGAGGCTATGTCCTTATCTGCAAAGGAGGATAATGATTTGGGCCTTTCGGGAGCTGTGAGGGTGGTGCCAGCCTAGAGTAAACGTTCCCTTTCTCCTGGATTGGGTTAGAGCTGAGCGGGGCAGGGTTGTCTAGGAGGCTGCTTTGTCCGCTGTAGCCTGTTTCAGTGGCCATGTAGTCGAGAGGCATCCCGCTGCACCTGCTCTCCACTCCCTGCCATGCTCCCGGGACCTCAGGTCCCCTGTGGGGTCCCAGGCACTGTTCTTCCCTCCACAGGTCCCCAGTGTTAGAGAGTAATGTGTCGTCCTCAGGGCTTGCCCTGGTTCATAGCGACTCTCGTGTTTGGAGTTCAAGCTGCAAGAAATTAAATTATATGTTCAAACCACATAGTTTAGTACATGGCAGAGCTGTACTGTCGTGCCTTCATGGTCCTAGCCCCAAGCCTAGTTCATGACACTTAGCTGTCTTGATCAACCTTCTTATTATGTACCTGAAGACACTGAGACCAGAGAGGTGAAATGACTTAGGGCTCCACACTAGTTAGCATCAGGGCTTAAAACCCAGTGGTTTCACCACCACTCTGCACATTGTTCAATATTCTTGAGTAATTCAAGAGCCTCGTTATGGTTTTCACTAAGCAAGCAATACCACCACCTGGTGGCAGTATGTCTGAATTGCAGGGGCAACTCCTAAGTGTTAACTCTCTTTCTCAACGTTGAAGACTAAAATTGATTTTCAAAAAAGTAGCCAGCTGAGTGACATCTGTGTGACAAATCCCAAACCTGGTCCTTATGCAGATCCCACTTGAGAGTGACATTTGCAGGAGGGACTGTGGGGTTGCAGACAGGGTCAGTGGATAGGGAATGGAGCTAATGAGACACAGATCTAGTCCGAGGCCTCATTGTGCTGGGCTGTCCTCTATCCCTGTGATGAAGCGGCGTTGGCTGCTCACTCTGCTGTGCAATTCTGGCCCTAAAATGGGCTGTCTCTTTAAAAATCCTTCTGGTTGTAACTGAAGCAGCAGCCGGAGCTGTTACCGGGGCAACCTGGCAAGCCACAGAGCATTAAATTAAATTAAACAGGCCTCTGACGGTCCCCTCCCCTCCTGGAGAAGGGGGGCTGTTCCACCTCTCTCCTGGAGAATAAAGTTGCTGTGAAACCTCTTACGCTGCGAGGGATTCAGTTACAGAGTTTATGACTCCCAGAGGCCGGTTGTTTGGAGGCAGCCTGGGAGGAGGTTGAAAGGACTTCTGCCAGGAGAGGAGTATTTACCGAGGACCTGCCTGGGGTGGGCTCTGGGCAGGGCATCCCCTCCTTCTCTTGTTTAGTCCTCAGCACAGTCTCGTGAGCTGGGAATTCTGTGGTCTATGAGAGGGGCTGGCCGGCATGTGAGTCCCGGCTTTGAGCTGGAGGGGCTTACGTTAGGCTGCTGTTCTGTGGCAGGTTCATGGGAGGGAACTGGACTGGCCCCAAGGTAAAACCCACAGGCCTTGGCCCTGGCTGAAGGGGAGACGGAGGGACAGACCTCAGGAGAGGGCTTCTCAGAACATTTCCCAGCTCTCTGAGGCCCCAGCTCCTATTTTCCTCATTTTAGAGATGGGGAAACTGAGGCTGAAAGATGCAGAGACTCGCCTGCTTAATGTCATATTTCAGGCCAGGTCTTTCTGACTTCAGGTTCTTGTTTTCCCATAACATCTGGCTGCAAGGGGCTAGTGTTTGTACAGCGTGTACCATTTACAAAGTGCCTCCACGCAGATTCCATCTGATCCTCAAAACATCCTGCGTGGAATGTGAAGGGAGCATCATTACCTGCTTCACACAGATGGGAAAACGGAGGCAAGAGGGGTCCTTAAAGTCACAAGGCCAGTGTGAAAGCCTGGACAGAAACCCAGAAGTGGTGCTCTTTTTGCTATACTGATAATAGCAACTTTTATTGAGCACTTACTAGGCACCAGGCCCTTCGTTTGTATGTGTTAACCCATTCGACTCTCTCCAGGGCTACCTACAATGTAGGGACTATTATTCTCCTGGCTATAGGTGAGGCAACCGTGGCGCAGAGTGGTTAGATACTATGCCCGGAGTGGCACAGATAGAAGGAAGGAGGGCTGGGAACCCGCAGCTTACATCCAGAGTCCCTGCATCCAACAACCCTAGACCAGTGGTCCTCAAAGTGTGGCCCCCAGGCCAGCATCACCTGGAAATTGGATGGACACGCAAATTCTTGACCCACTAAGCCTAAAACTCTGGGCGTGGGGGCCCAGCAACCTGTGTTTTGACAGCCCTCTGAAGCTGCTGAAGTTGGAGAGCCACCGCACTAGACTATCGCTGTGCCAGACTACAGAGAGTGGAATAAAAACTGGCCAGCAGATGTATCTCTTTTCTAGTGAGTAAAAGGATCAGAAGTTGCGATCTTCAGGGCAGCTTGAAGATCCAAGCCCCCACAGCTGGGTGGGTAAGCAACAAAGGTTGGTGACCTGGCGGAACCTGCAGGAAATAGAGTTCGGATGAGCCACCGCAGGAGCAGGTGGGAGTTAACTTGGGTGGGTACAAGGATGGATCTTAAGCAGTCATTTACTTCAAAAGGCATCTCAGAAGAAGGAAATGTTGGGGAGCTTGGCTATTTTAGGGATTTCAACAGAGGATCTTTTACTACACCAGTGGATACCAATGGCTTGCCGATCTATATGCATCTGAATAGGCTATACAGAGAACTTGTTGGTTCATAAGGAAAATATTTGCCTTGCAGTTTGGACTTTGCCCAGGATGACAAGCTGTCCTCTGCATTGCAGAGTTAGTTCCTGAGAGGTGAGTAATTCTCTTTCGGGAAAGGAGGAATGACAGGAAAGAGAGTGAACTTTTCTCTAGTGTCACTCAGTGCATCGAGGCACGGGCTGCTCACGGCAGCCTTGGAAGGTATAACACGCCCTCTCCCTTTTACAGGCAAGGAAACAGAGACTAGGCAAAAAGCCACCGGCCCAGCCCCACAGCCCTGGGTGGAAGTGCCAGGATTCAAGTTCAGATCTGCCTCCCTCCAATAGCCCTGTTCTTCCCACCTCATCACGCCAGCCCTGTGAAGGCTGACACTGCAGAAAGCAAAGTCACAAGGTGGCGGGCCTCAGGAATACGTCCTTCCTGCACAACTGGAAAGTCCTCTGTGATGCACAGAACGGCCTCTCTGCTCCTGCACACGGAGCCCTGCCCTGCCCCTCTGGCTCTGGGGGCCGCCCGTGGGGCCATGGCGAGACAGGCAGGGGAGGGGGTTTCTCCCCCCAACACCCAGCCGTGGGGCAATGCTCCCATGCTCCTGCCTTGTCTGGTGTGGGGAGTGTAGGGCTACCTACAATGTAGGGACTATTATTCTCCTGGTTATAGGTGAGGCAACCGTGGCGCAGAGTGGTTAGATACTATGCCCGGAGTGGCACAGATAGAAGGAAGGAGGGCTGGGAACCCGCAGCTTACATCCAGAGTCCCTGCATCCAACAACCCTAGACCAGTGGTCCTCAAAGTGTGGCCCCCAGGCCAGCACAGGATTGAGGTTCCACCCCCCTGCCACTCACTCCCCCAGGGGTCCAGAGAGGCCACTGCTCCAGCCTGCATCACAAGCATGCTGGCTAGGGTGGCAAATGTGACCACGTGGAGGGAATTTGGGGGTCGGGTACTATGCCTTGGAAGTAAATATTTGGCCCTGTCTTGGGCTCCCTGAGTTTTAAGCTCTGAGCAGATCAACTGCAGCTCCCTATTGCTGCCACCTCCTTTCTGGTCCCGGGGCTGCTGTACAAACGCCGGCCCTGTGAGTCGATTTTGCTCTGCGCTGGCTCCCAGACTTGCGGGACTGCACTGAGCCACTTCTTTATTCATTGTCCCCAGTGAAAGGGCTACCCCCTGTCTGGTCTGGTCTAGCAGTGGTCTAGGGATTTCAACAGAGGATCTTTTACTATACCAGTGGATACCAATGGCTTGCCAATCTATATGCATCTGAATAGGCTATACAGAGACCTTGTTGGTTCGTAAGGAAAATATTTGCCTTGCAGTTTGGACTTTGCCCAGGATGACAAGCTGTCCTCTGCATTGGCAGCTGCGTGGGTCGGCAGAAGTCTCTTGCCCTCTGTAGTAACAACAGTGATGCCTGAACTTTCTCGGCTCCTCCCCGGGTCTGTGCTGTACCGTTAATGTAATCATCTTTTCTCCTGGAAGAGGTGGTTGGGCCAGACAACGCTAAAAGTAGCTTTGGCTTTGGGGTTCTGTGTCTATGAGGAGGGGGAGACCCAACTCTCAAATTTACCAGGTAAGTGGGGAGAGAAGCCAGCAGCAGACTCAGAAGGTACTGACATGCAAAGGTGAGTGGCCCGAGGCCACAGAAGGCTGGAGCCAGACCCTCAGGAAAGCTGTGCCCCAGCCTGGGCTTTGATGTCCCACAGACCTGAGTTCAGCTCCTGCCAGCCACTGACAGCTGTGTGCCCTTGGGCAAGTCACTACACGTCTCTGAGCCTCAGTTTGCTCATCTGTCGAATGGGGTTAATAACAGTTTGGATTTCCCAGCATTTCTATGAGGATCAAATGAGATAATTTGTGAAAAGCACACATATGCACAGTGCCTGGCTCACCGTCCAGCTCCATCCACCTCCTCTTCTAGCTGAACCAAATCAAACCACTGAGAACTGTAGAGTCTGTGTGTCTGTGTGTGCGTGTGTGTGCGCGTGCATACGTGCATGCCAGGGACCCTGGGGTTGCTGACCGACAGCACCCTCTTGGCTCTTCCTGTCAGGTCCCCACTCTGCTGGGTGCAGGGACGGACTGGAATGCCCACACCTTTGTTTGTGAGGCTGGGCTGCCAGCACCACCTCCCTCCTCGCCCGCCCCAGCTGGCCAGTGATATCCAGAGAGCGCCATGTTTCCTGGGTCAACCTGGGCAAGTCCCTTCTCCTCCCTGAGCCTGTTATGCCCTGTGTGCAAGGAGGACTTGAATTCCAACTGGCAGCATGTCTGTGAGGCTCGAATAAAAGCCAGATGCACTAATGCGGGTGTGCCTGGTCCACAGACACCATTGCAGGGGTGGTTCTCGTCATCACCCGGGACTTGGCCTGGGCCATGTGCAGGGCTGAGAGACATGCATGTGTGTGAGTGTACATGTGTGTGCATGTGCATGCGTGTGTTAAGATGCCAATATTTTTGGATAAGGAGAAGAAAATTAAATAACTGAGTTGGCTTGGGACTGGGGTTTTTTTTTTTTTTTTTTTAGAGAAATATAAGTTCAAGTTGCCTTCTTTTAAAAGACAATAGAAATTTTAAGACTTAAAATTCAATTATTCAACTAAATTAAATTTGAACAACTGTCTCAAACTCCTCATTGGTGTTCAGCCCTATGGCAGATCCTGGGGGTGGGTGGTGGGAGGAGACAGAGGCCCAGGACAGAGGGCTCACCCTCTAGTGGCAAGACAGAAATCGCTCGGAGATAAGCTGGACCAGGGTGGGCAGGGAGCAGGACTGGGCACGATCTAACGCACAGCCAGCCTGGCACTGTTCATGTTCTCTCAGTCCTCACAGCAACCCTGTGAGATTGATGTTAGAATCCCATTATACAGATGAGGACGCTGAGGCTCAGTGGAGTCAAGTGACCTGCCTGTGGCCCCCTGGTGATGGAGGCAGGATTTTAATCTGGTCTAACTCCAAAGCCTATGCTCTTAGTACCAGCCAAACCTTGAGATTTGTGACCACGAACCCATACACACGTATGTAGGGGTGATGGCAGGAGGGCAGCAACAGTAAGAGCAATCTGCCTTTTCATATTTTTTTGTAATTGGAGAAAGAGAAATGGGCAGGAATGAAGAGCAAAGACAGGAAGTCATAGAGACTCATATACTCACATGCACACTCTGCCGATTTTTAGATCATGGGCTGAATTATTAACTTTTACGATGTTTTCTTTTGCAATTTAGGTTAGCCGAGCAGCTGTTTGTGGTTCCTCAGCAGCTCTTTATCCTTCCAGTTCCAGGGGCTCTTCCCCACCTGGGACAGTCCCCGCCCCAGAAGGATGGCAAATCTCTTGCTGCGGCGCAGGCTGGCTCAGACCAGTGCTGCCCACCCACAGCTGTGCTCCCATGGGTGGCGACCCTCTCAACTGGGGGTCCCAGCTCCTGCTTCCCCAGCCTGATCTGACTTCGCCTTCTGCCTTCATCCTCCCCCATCTCCTGACACACGGCGACCCACCCACCCCCTTTCGCTGGACACCACCTTAGATTTCCAGAAGGCTGCCAGCAAGGGTCTCTCCTCAACACCCCACCAGCCATCTGCATGACACTTACCAGCCGTTGCTTCTCTGACCTGTCCAGAAAGAGCAATGGCTTTGCAGTCAGGCAAAGTGGAGTGGATTCGGCTGCCACTTACTAGCTTTGCGACCTGGGTCAAATTACTTAGCCTTGCTCTGCCTCAGTCCCCACATCTGTAAACTGGCATCAAAGGGCTCTTGTCTTGTGAGGACTAAGATAAGTCTGGAGGGCGCCTAGGGCAGGCAGTCTTTGACATTACCGTGTGCAGTTGTGTGAAGGAAGGGTTCGAGGAGGAGGTGATGTTGCAGCTGGTTTGGGTGGGTGGAGTTTGCTTTCCAGGCAGAGGGAACAGCACCTACCTAGGGAGGCGTGAATCAGCACAGCACGTCTGGAGAACTGCGAGTAGTTTAGAGTGGCTGGGGTGTGAGGCTCAAGACAAGTAAGAGGAAATGTTTGCAAGAGGAAGGCAGGAAGCGATTTCAGAGATCATATGAGCAACTCTTTAGGGCCATCATGTGCTCTTTCCCATTAGCTTTGGGCTTCCCTCCTTCCAGGCCTCACCCCTGCTCCACTTTGGCTGTCACTAAAGCCCATGCTCTGTAGGTTCCACCACAGGGCCTTTGCACACACCACGCCCTCTGGGTGTACCCTCACCTCATTCCTTCCAGTGCACTCTCGCCTCTCCCACAGCCTCCCCCAGTCTCTCCTGCTGAAGGGGAGCTGCCCCTCTCTGACTCAGTCACTGCCACTCTATCATAGGACCAGGACTTTTCGGGTCACTGCTGACACCAACATTTAGTGCCCATGTCCCAAAAGTGTGCTCCCTTGTCAGCCTCTGGGGCCCTGATTTTGGTTCAGAAAGTGTGATCTCTGGGGGTACAGTACTTAGAGATGACTATCACACGACACAGGCAGGCCTGTGATGAATGCCTGTGACCTCGGCCAGTTGTAGACACATCTCTGATTTGTCCCTCTGTCTCCCACTCCCAGAGGAGGGACCGGTAAGACTAGTTAGTGAGGGAACAAATGTTTGCTTCTTCCCTTGTTCAAGACAAGGACTTCTTAAAGACATGGCTTGGCATACAGTAGGTGCTCCATAAATGTTAAGATGGTCAGCAAATGCCTCTCAGATATGCCCAAAATTTAGCAGTTTATGGGCACTTTTACCCCATAATTCAGTTGGATAATCACAGTAAGCCTGAGGCAGAGATCACTACTGACAAACGTTTATGAAGCAGACACTCAGGCCAGAGATGACAAGTGACTTGCCCAAAGCCACACAGCAAAATGATAACAGAGCTGGATGTTCAAACCCTAGCCTCCTGACTACAATTAAATCATCATCATTGCCATCCTGACTGCAACTATTTATTGAGCATCTACTCTGTGCCAGGTACTTTATAGGTGTGATTTCATCCAGATGGTAAGTGGGGACTGCAAATCCCCCACTCTCTCTTGGTGTTTGTGTGGGGGGCTGACTACAGCTGCCCTGTGCAGAACTGAAGAGTAGCTGCTGGGCCAGGCCCCAGGACACAGCCAGAGCCTGGCACCCATGTCCCCCTGAAGCAATCGGGTTTCCTCCCTGGGGCACTGGGCACCCTGCTTAATACTCTCTCATCTAGATGTTCACTCACTGGGCAGTCCCCGCTGTGGCCATGTTGACTGGTGGCAGGGAGGGAGGAGCCAGCCTCTGACAGTTACCCATAATCTGTGCCTCCCTGCTCAACTGCTCACCTCCTCCAGGAAGCCTTCCCCAGTGCATGCCCCCTTGAGAGCAGGAAAGGACCTCAGAGACCATTCAGTCCTCGCTTCCTATGCCCATTTCACAGATGGGGAAAGTACAGCCCAGGGAAGAGAAGGCCTTATTGTGGGCAGTGTTGCTACTGAGACAAGAACCTAGGCTTCCTGGGTCCTAGCCCAGGGCTTTTCAGGCCCCACTCTGGTATTGTGACCTGCTCCTGTGACCACACTCGACACATACATGCTGGCTATGCCTTCCATGAGTGTAGCCTGCAATTTAAGGCCACAGGCTAGGTATTTAAAACAGGACACCTGGGTCCCTGTTGGCTCCATGTATCAATAGTCCCATCTATGCCCAGCTTGGGGGCAGAGGAGGCTCTCCCAGCTGGGGAGAGAGAGGGGTCATCTGTGACCTTGCTCATCCCCATGCAGGCTCTTTCTAGGTGCATTACGAATACTAACTCTTAATTATGATGTCAACCAAATGAGGGATGTATCCATTTTACAGATGAAGAAGGCTGTGACACACATAGCATTCTTATCTCCATTTCACAGAGAGGTAAAGGATGCTTAAATATGCCAAGCACTGATTTGAGGTGAGAGAGCCTGGGGGTGGGTGGGATTTGAACCTGGACCACCTGACCCAGAGTGTACTCTCTTAACCTCTTCTGCATGCCGTCCGTAAGTCAAGTCCATGCCCTCCACCCTGTGCTTCTGAGATCTTGACCCCACTTCTTACAGAAGCCATAAGCTTTGGTGGAAAAGGTACTGCAGGGTACTCAGAGGCTTTGGGGATGGAGCTGCGTTACCCATGTGTGAAGGCGTGTTTTATTTAAATACCACAAATCTAAAACATTATGAAACATCATCATTATTATCGGCTCACCCTTGTCTGTACTGTGCCTTCACTGAAAAGTCATGGCACCCCTCTGAACTGTGGTCTCCTCTTCTGTAAAAGAGGATAATGCCCTCCACCTCATTTGTCTGTCATTCACTGCCCAGTGTGGCAGGCAGCCTCTGACATGGCCCCAGAGTGCCCCACTCCAGGTATTCGTGTCATTGTGTAATCCCCTTTCTTTGAGTGTGGGCTGGACCTAGTGACTTGCTTCTAGTGAACAGAATATATAGCAAAAGTGGTGGGATGTCCACGTGGCAAGGAAAAGAGGGAGGCCTCTGGCCGGCAGCCAGTGAGGAACCGAATCCTGCAACAGCCATGGGAGTGACCTTGGAAGCAGATCCTCCCCTAGTCAGGCATGCCTTCAGATGAGACCACAGCCCAGAGGCACTGAGCTAAACCATGCTCAGATTCCTGACCCACAAAACCTGTGCTTACTGTTTTAAACAGCCAAATTCTGGGGGTATCTGTTATGCAGCAATAGATACCTAATACACCTAGTATTTGTCTATTTAGTGCCAGGCCCTACGCTGCACATATATCCATTCAAGATACACTTATTGAGTGCCACAGTGTTCTAGGCACTGTGCCAGGTGTTGGGTTTACAGTAGTAAACTAGATAGGCATTGTTCCTACTCTCAAAGATGTCAAGTTGAGCTGGAGAGACAGACCTGCAACTGGACAGTGTGAGCAGTGTTACGGGACCCCAGAGGAGGCATCCGACCCAGCCTAGGGAAGTTAGTGGAGGCTTCCTAGAGGAGGCAAACCTGAGACTGAAGGGAACCTTCCAGGCAAAGGCGGAGCAGAAGGACACCCCAGGCAGAGGCTGAGAAAGGGACAGGTGAGGTGAAGGAGACCTGGCCTGCTGGGGAATAAGGGGAAGAAGATCGTGGCAAAAGCCTGGCTCGGAAGGGGGAACGTGGCAGAGGAAGGGCAGAGAGGCGTGCCCACCAAAGAGCCCGGTATTTATCTGCCAGGCAGTTGGGGGGTCACTGGGGGGTTGTAAGCAGCCGGGGCAGCCAGCAGATGGAGCACCACAGCACTGGCAGCAGATGGAGGATGGGGCAGCCGGCTCAAGCTGGGGGACAGGGCCCCCGGGAGGGTGACGGCAGCCACCCTGGTGCAGGTAGGAATTCCGGAGGCTGGGCTGCAGAGGAAGGCTGGAGAGGAGTGGACGGACTTGACAGAGAGGAGGAAGCGGAGTGGACGCGATTTGGGATCTGAATGGATGGGGACGAAGTGACGGGGAGAGAGAGTAGGAATGCGGCCCAAGCTTCTGGTGGGATGCCTGATTGTGCCTTTTACTTAGGTGGGTGTGCACAGGCACAGGCACAGGTACTTGCTGGCAGGAGCGAGGTAAGCGGGGCGAATTCACCAGCTCGGGTTTTCGGTGTTGTCAAAAGAGAGAAATAGGCAGGCATCCGGCTAGGCAGCGGGTCCACCCCCTGGCTCAGGAGAGAAAGCTACAAGTCGGGTCTGGGGCGGAGGGGGATGCCCATAGGGAAGTACTTCAGAGGACCAGGACTGAGGGAGAGCCAGGGGTGCGGAGTTCTCTGCAGACAGAAGGGACCACGATCACAGCCCTCCCAGCGTGGGGAGCGGGGCGGGGGTCACCCACCTGCTGCCCGTAGCCCAGCGCCTTGTCGTAGAGCGCGATGCCAGCCGCCAGCACCCGCGCGCGCTCCTCCGGGCTGGCGCAGCCCACGTCGAAGCCGTGCGCGTAGCCCTGCTCCGCCAGGCAGCGCGCGGCGCGGAGCTGGGGGTCCCCGGCGGCCTCGGGCTCCGCCGCCAGACCCATGAGGTCCGCCAGCCGCGCGGCGCAGGCTTCCTCCTCTTCCTCCTGGCCCAGCCGCCCGTAGACGTGCGCCAGATTGGCCCAGGCGTTGAGGTTGCCGGGGTCCTCGCGGGCCACCTCGAGGAAGCGCTCGCGGGCTTCGTCCAGCTCCTCCAGGTAGAAGGCGAAGGCGCCCAGGAGGTGACGCACGGCGGGGCGCTGCGGGGCAGCCGCCAGCTTGAGCTCCTGCCGAAGGCCCTCCTGCTGCAGCTTCAGGTCCCGGGCGCGCAGCGGGGCGGGCGAGCGCGGCTCGAAGTTCAGCTGCATCTCCAGGTGGAAGTGGCCCGGGAGGTAGTCCAGGTCGTCGATGAGGGCGTCCAGGTCGTCGGCCGCGGCCTCCAGCTCCGCCATGGCTGCCCCGCTGCTCCCCTGGCCTCGCCCTTGTCCCCGAGGCTGCGGAGGGGAGTGGATGGGGGCGCCCCCCGAACGAGCCCGGCGCGGGAGGCGAGGGGCAGCGCGCCGAGACCCAGGGCGCGGCCGCCTCCGCCGGTGGGTGGGCCGGGGAGCGCCCTGTGGGTGTTTCCGCTTTCGCTGCTCAGAGGCTTTTAGACGCTGACATTGCACAACCAGGTGTGCCAGAAAAACAGGTGCATTGCCAAACTCACGGCGCGCAAACCCCGGTGCAAGGCAAAAGACTTGTTTTTACTCTCTGCTCAGCTGTCAAGGTAACTGAAGCTCAGAGGAGGAAAAGGACTTGCCCAGGTCACAGAACCGGGGCGTGCCCAGGTAGGCCTGGAATCCCAGTTTGCTGAAGCCCGGGCGTTTCTCCATGGGCGGTGCTCCGCCCTCCCTGGCAGAGCTCTCTGAGTCAGAACTGACCCTCCCAGCTGCAGAAGCCACCCTGGCTCCTGCCGCTGTCCCGTCCTCACTGCCGCCCTGTCCTGGCCGCGGTTCTTCAGGGTTCTTCCTCTGAATGGAGCCCGCCACCTCCCTCTGTGGAAAGACTATGGGCTCCATGCGCTGGCTCTTATCCCGCTTCTCCAGTCCTAGTAAGGTATGATCTGTCATCTGTGACTTGAGGATGACAATCCTTCCCGCAGGGGCAGGAAGGTATCACAGGTAAACCCGACAGGCGGCAGCTCTGAGTAAATGCCAGTCCCACTCCTCGCCCTTGGTTCCCACCCTGCACTGCGCCCACCCGTGCTCCCTGTTCTTGCTCTGGCTGGTGTTCCTCCCAGACTGGCGTGGTCCCCCAGCCTCTAGCCTGGCTGCTGGGCCGCTGCACTCCTGCTGTGGGCGCTGCTGGTCCTCTCATGCCTGGGCGGTGGAGCAGGTCTGCATTTGGGAGTCTCTCTCGCTCCTTGTCCACCTCGGCCTGGGCTCCTGCCACCTCCGTTGCTTCCTCTTGAAAAATAGACCAGCACTTTCAAAAGAAGAAATAGAGCCAATTAATAAACTTGGGAAAATATTTGACTTTAGCAATAAAAAGGTAAATTAAAACAACATTCTTTGAGAAGCTGCCATACTGTTTTCCATAGAAGCTGGACCATTTGCTTTCCTACCGGCAATGCACGAAGGTTCTAATTTTTCCATATCCTCACCAATATGTGTCATTCTCTGTTCTGTTTTTTTTTTGTTTGTTTTTTGTTTTTTTATAATAACCATCCTATCGTGTGGGTTTGGCTTTTGCTCTGGCTCTGAGAAGATGGGTAGGAGCTGGGTGGGAAAGTAGGTGTGGGGGGTATATCAGCAGCAGGAAAGGTATGAAAAGGCCAGAGGTTCACCAGTGCAGGGCGTGTCCTAGGGACAGAGCAGCCTCATGTGGCTGGAGCTCACGGAGCGTAGGGCAGAGAAGGCAGGAGACGGGGACTGAAGGCAGCGGCCGTGGCCCTATCACAGAGCCTGAATGCTGGCTGAGAAGCTTGACTGGACTCCCCTGACATAACAGATGGCTCCCGAGTCTGGATGGGTTAGACACTCTTACAGCCAGCGAGCTCTCAAAATGTCATTACAGGTCCCATATCTGCCGTACGACCCTATGCCTCACTAGATGTGACCGGGGCAAGTTATTTTCATTGTCTGAGCCTTAGTTTCCTTTTATGTACAATGGGTGTGGAACGGGGCTGCAGTGGCACCTACAAGAAGGGATGAGTGAGTTGCTATGAGCAGGACGCTGCCGTGCCGTGGAACCTTCGGGCTGACCAGGGCAGGCTGCCTTGCTGCAGAGCTGGCTCGCCTGGCCTGTTCCGGCCTGCCTGGCAGCCAGGACTCCCGGCCCAGTGCCTTGGCTTACTTCCTCTGGTCACTCTTCCAAGAGTCCTGGAGCCAAGCGGCTCAGGCCAGAAGAGAAGAATGCCACTGCAGGCAGGTCTGGCCACCCTCAGAATACCTGAGCTGGCCGAAAGGCCTCCCCTGTGTGCAGGACTCGAGAGTGTACACATCTGCCCCTCGCTGACACCTCAAAACAGCTCCTCCAGGAAGCTACAGTCCTATGTCCATGTCACAGATGGGGAAATTGAAGCTTGGCCAGGGTAACTTGCCCAAGGCCACCAGCTAGGAAGCGACAGAATCAGGATTAGGACGTTTCCTTGAGGATTTGTGTGTCACTGGTAAGTTGGACTAGATTCATGTATTCATTCACTTGTCATTCAGCAAATGTTTCCTGAGCATTTTCTGTGTGCCAGATGTTGCACCAAGAGTGAATGAGACACAGTCTCTGTCCTTGGGCCTCAGTAAGTTCCCTTCCCAAGGGCTGGGAATGACCTTTTATTGAGCTCCTGCTGTGTGTCAGGAGTGTTACTAAATGAGTTCATTTAATCCTCACAGCAGTCTGGGGAGGCAGAGATTATTAGTTTCATTTTACAGGTAAGACTGCTGAGATTCGAAGAAGGAAGTGACTTGCTTAAGGTCCCACGGCTGGGAAAGGGCAGAATCTGTCCTTAGATGACCCAATCTGTCTGGTCTATGTGTATTCCTGCCTCTGACTATTAGTTCAGGGATACAATGTGGACGCTCTGCCGGCCATGGGCACAGCCTAGAGCCCAGGAGTCCAGGTCTCAGCTGTGCTGGGGGCCACACTTTTTATTTAAATACCAGCTTGGGGGAGTCAGAAGGGTATTGAATGGGGCCTGGAAGGAGAACCACTATGTCTCCAGCTTTGGCACAGACTGAACGCGGGACCCTGGGCAAGTCCTACCTCTCTCTGGCTTCAATCTTGTCACCATGGAATGGGGTATAGATTTCAGCCCCGCCTTTGCCTAAGGCCCTTGGGAGGATCAAAGGTGATCATGGAAGACAGACAATCTCAGTCTTATTGCATGATCCGGGGCACTGGTGGAGGTAAGAGAGGAGGGAAGAGAGGGCATGCCCTTTTGGGGGCACACACCCTCAATTCCTTTCTTCCCCTGGCAAGTCCTACACAGGCTTCAGCGTCGACTTTGGAATTCTGCCCCAGGAAGGCTTCCCTGACCTACCCAGGGCCTGACCACACTGTGTGGTCATTGTTTTCCCCACTACTGTCAGGGCAGAGGCCAAATCGGGGTCCCAGACACTTTGCACAGTGCCCGCCCAGAGTGGGTATCGGGGTGACTGGGGACCGGCTGAGTCCTGACTGTCCCAGCAACCCCTTGTTCCTCTCTTTAGCCTTCCCCTTCACCCGACGCTGCGGCCCTCCTTTCTACACCCCTTCCCACCCTCCCAAAAGTGGAGAAGGAGCTGGGATGCCCTTTGTCCAAGTTGTGCGCTCTCTGTGGGCCTCGGTTTCCCATCAGCTCTCCCAGACCCCGTGCAGGGCGCTAGGATAAAGAGAGAAATCAGAAACAGTTCCTCAATAAATGACTCTAAAACCCGACCAAATGGCATCCATATTAAACACCAAGAGGGGCCATTAAATCTCCAGGGGCCGGGGAAGGCTCTCCGGCCTGAAAATGTGCATGGATGAGCGAAAAAGCCAGGGGGCGCCTGCGGGGCCGCGGGGCGGGTCTCGCCGGCGAATCACAAGGCTCGGGTTGCCGTGGCAGCGGCTGCGCCCCTGGGCGACCAGACTGCCAGGTACCTCGCTGTGGGCCGGCTGGCATCATGGCCACCAAGTGGTTCAGTGGGGCGCCCTTCGGGGTGCAGAGCCACAGGTGGGGCCCGTCTGCGCCTCCAGCCACCCTCGGCCTACCTGGGGGAAAGAAGGCCCACCTGCTCAGGCGGGGTGGGGGGGTTGGGGAGGAAGGTTGTGGGGGGAGCCGGGGAGGAGGGAACTCGGGGAGGGGCCCGGGCTTTTCTCTGCTCACACCTGCTGCCCTGCCCTGCCCAGAGCTCTTTCTCCATCTTTACTAAGTTCCTTAAAACCATTCCGAGAGCACCTACTATGGGCCAGGTTTAGAGAGTAGGTCACTCAGCTAAAAAGTCATGGATGGGATTTCAGCCCTGGTGTCTTTCTTCCTCTCTAGATAGATAGATAGACAGGTACCGTGTCTACATAGATCCATGTATCTATATATCACCTACTATGTGCTGGGGACAGTTCCAGGATCTGGGGCTGCAGCAGTGAAAAAGCAGCAAAACCCTGTACTCATGGAGTTTGCACTCTTGTGGGGGAGGGCAGAGGGGGTGGATAATAAAAATATGTATATGTGTAAAATGTTGGGTAGTGATAAGATAAGGACTATGGAAAAAAGTACGTCTGGGAGGACGAGGCGGGTGGGCTGGGGTGGGGTGGGGGTGGGGAGCTCTGCTTCTCTGCTGCTTATCCGCCATGGGCCAGCTCCAAGGTCATCTCCCCTGGGAAGCCAACTCCCTCATGCCCTGGAGCTGCCCAAACCAGGGCCAGGTGCCAGGCATTGGGCTCTCACTGGGCCTCTGTCCCTCCCTAGGTTCGACGTCTCTGCTGTTTATCCCAACCGGAAGAAGTTGAGCACCTTCACGGAGGCCCCATACTCCTCTCATTATTCTGTGGAGCTGGTGAGTTTGCACAGCTTCCCCAACTCCTCCCACGGGGTCTGGCCACTGGCCCTTGGAGTCACCCACCGTGGTGGACGAGCTGAGCTGTGGAAGGGGCCTACCTTCTACCTCCCCAGGCCTGCGGCCCCTGGCACAGAGCTTGGCCGGTCGGGGTTTCTGATGTGTGTGACAAATGCAGGGCTGTGCCATTTCTAGCTCTTGCACTGACTAGCTGTGGGTTCTGGAACGAGCTGTTATACACCCGGAAGTGTGAGGGGGCCAGTGATGGAGAATGTCATGATTGCACCTTGAGTGCCAAGCCCCCTCCAGTGCCAGGCTTGGTGCTGGGAGTGGGGCCCACAGAGGGGGATTGCTCCTGCCCCCAGCTAAGGGTGGTGGCCTGGGGAGGACCTGCTCTGTGGGTGGACCGGGTGGGTGCAGCTGGCACAGCTCTGACCATGCTCTGACTCAGTCCCACGTAGGACCTGGAACCTATGGCTCCCAGGAGACCTGCTTTAGCAAGAAGAAGCTGAGGAAGGAGATGGGCACAGGCTGGGCCAAGGCCCAGGAAGCCACCCGGCTGCCCCGGCTGCCCCACTTCCAGTGGCCATCATGAGAGAGAAGCGGCAGCAGGTGAGGCCTCTGGGGCCAGGTCTTCTGTGCATTGCAGCTGCTCCAGTGTGGCCTTCAGTGCGCTCCCAGGGCCAGGCGGAGCTCAAGCTCATCCTTTAAGGAACACCATCATCCCCTGGGCTTCTCCCTGCCTGGACATTCCCAAGTTTAAAGTTTTCACCTTCTGCTCCCTTCTCTTGGGGCAGGAACAAAAGCTGGGGCCTGGCTACTACAGCTGCAAAGACTTCTTAGAACAGCTGAAGCAGAAACCATGCAGCACCCGGGGGCTGCTCAGCTCTGGGGAGATTCGCTTCCGGGGACTCATCGGGGTAGGTGTTCTCACATGTGGAGCAGGGTCCCTTCCGCCCTCCCCCTCTGTCTGCAGAGCATGCAGCCTGGGTAGTGCTGGAAACGCCCTTCCTTGTACCTGTCTCCTCCCCAGGCCCAGCCAGGCTCTCCCCGGGTCCCCACAGCCCCTCAGCTTTCCAGTGCCACAGCCGTGGGCCCGCTGGCTGTCACATATTCTGGCAGGGATGGGTCTGGTTCATCTCTGGTCCTCAGCAGAGAGCCCAGCATACATTAGGTCCTCAGCAAATTCATCCATCCATATATCCCGCCAGCCAGCCAGCCAGCCAGCCAGGAAGCAGTGCACCTACTAAGTGCCATGCACTGTCCTAGGCCTTGAGGATCCAGCTGTGTTGAAGACAAGGTCCCTGTCCTCATGAAGCAGACATCCTAGTGGCTTTCTACAACAGTAGAAAGAAGGAAATACATGTATAGTTAGGGCTGTGAGGACAGATGAGACAGGGAAGAGATAGACAGTGATGGGGTGCAATATATAGAGTAGTCAGGGAAGGCCTCTAGGAGGAGGTGACATTTGAGCAAACCTGCAGGTCATGAGCAATGGAGACTCATATCTGTGGTAGAGCATTCCAGGCAGTGGGAACATGCTTGTCGAATCGGACCAGCGGGCAGGAGGCTGGGGTGGCTGGGGGGAGTGGGTGAGGGCGAGAGGAGGTGAGAGGCAGAGGAGTGAATGGCTGGGTTGGGAGGGCTGTGCAGCCAACGTGGGGCCTTCGAGTGTTATTCCAAGTGTTGTCAGAGGACAGTGGAGGGTTTGACAGGGGCAGGACCTGATTTACATTTTTAGGGACACACCTTGCTCATGAGGGCCGGGGTCGGGGCATCCTGGCAGGAGGAGATGGTGGCGAGAGGTGGGGGTGACAGCATTGTGGGGTGATCATCCCATGTGGGAGGACGCTGAGTGAGGCTCACGCTCAGAGAGGTCATGAGGGAGAAGGTAGCAGTCACCCCCCTACCGAAGGAGCCAGTGCTGTTTGTCGGGTGCCCCTCGTCTGCCTTGGCCTTGAACTCTCTGCGCTGGACACCGTTGTCCTTCTCCCAGCTCCTCAGATGCGCCATGCTCTCTCAGCCGGGGCTTTGCTCCTGCTGTTCCCTCTGCTGGGAATGCCCTTCCTCCCCTGGCAGCCAGTTTGCCTGAGGCACGGCTACTCATCCTGCAGCGCCCAGCTTCCAGAAGCCTTCCTGAGCCCCACTAGGGGACGACTCCCTTCCTGGGAGTCCCTAATGTGATTGTGTGTTTAGTGTTTCTCCCCCACTGGACAGCAGCCCCTGAGGGTGGACCAGGTCTGCCTGGTTCATTCACTGAGGCATTCTGAGGTCCAACAGTGCCTGGCACATAGTAGGAACATGGTGAGTATTTGTGTACTGAATAAGTGCACGCATGCCTACTGAGTGCTAGGCGTGCCGAAACATTCTAATTCTTTGCAGCCACTCCAGATGATGCCCTGGAGGCTCAGAGAGGATGTGCAACTTGTGCCAGGCTGCACAGCTGGCGAGCAGGCAAACCAGGATCCAAACGTGGGGATGTCCAACCCCAAAGCCAGGGCCTTGCTCCCACACCTCACCTCTGTGAAACCCTCTTCAAAGGCTGGAAATTACTCCTTGCCACGTTCAAGGGACAAGCAGAAGCATCTCTCGGTGCAGATGCTGTAGCTGTAGCTTAGGGAGAGAGGAGGCCTGGAGGCATCTAAACATGAGTCATTACCTGCAAATCTAAAGTAATAATAGCAGACACTTAGCACAGCATTTACCCCTTACTAATTAATCTTCACCACAACCCTGTGAAGAAGGCACTATCACTATGTCCACTCCACAGATGAGAAAACTGGAATACAGAGAGGGTAAATAACCCATCGCCCAGGGTCACAGACCAGCAGAAGCAGGATTTGAATCCGAGGGGTCCAGCATACAACCACTGCACTTCACCCACAGGCTTGGTTCCCTTAGCTCTTGGATTTTGTTCCTTGACTCTCTGTGGAGGACAGGGTTGAATGTCGGAGCTCAGCCCAGACGATGGCAGGGCCGTTGGGGGGACAAGTCTGACACGGTCCCTCTTCCTCCTGCCTTGGCTCCTTCCGCCTGGGCGACCTTCCCACTGTCCGCCATGCCCATCTTTGGGGATCCTTCTCATTCTTCAAGGCCCAGCTTAAAAAAAAAAATCTTACAAGTGACGCTTCCTCCATTCCCACGCTACTCCCCTTCCAAATTAATCATTCCTTCTTGTATCCCAAAGTCTCTGACAACATAACATTCTAGTTAAAATCATAGGCTTTCACCTCAGCCTGAACGTGGCACTAAACCTCTGAACTTGAAGGCTTTAAGGAAGAAATGAGATTATGCCAAGTGCCTGTCATTGTGCTAGACGTGGTTTGTGGGCTCCGGGGCAGGGCCCCTCTCACCCCTTGTCTTGACCCTCATTTCTCAAGCTTCGCAGGACCTGGGCTGCCCACTGCCCACCCACCCCAGTGCCTTCCGCAGTGCCTGGCACACAGCGGGGGCTCAGAAAGATCATAGATTTTGGAGTTGGAACTCGTGCTGCCCCTTTCCAGAGGTGGGACCTCAGACACACGGTTTGCCTCTCCGAAACTCAGTTTCCCCATCTGATAATTTTGGATGGTGCTGACTTGATCTCATCAGGTCACCCCCAGGACCAAGGTGTTAAGGCTGGTGGGGGTCCTAACACACAAGGCAGGGGCCCAGCTGCCCTTGGCAGTTTTCTCCAGAACACACCTGGGAACCCTGGAAGGAGGCGACGTGTGGTGGCATTCCTCGGGGGTGAACAAATCTGATGCCCGCGGTGGCCTGACTCCCCCCAGCAGAGGTCCTTGGCCCCTTTGCGCCCTGTTTCCCCAGGGCCAGGTTTCAGGGCCCAGAGGTGGGCACGGCTGAGCCATCTGTGGAGCAGCAGCGACCCCGTGTGGCTGCAAGGTGCAGAGCAGCGGCAAGCGTCCTGCCAGGTCTACCTGAGGATCTCGACCCACCCACCCACCTACACTGTGGGTGGCTCTCCTCACTGCACCTGCAAAGACACACTCCTGCCCCGGCAGTCCAGTCCCAGATGGTCATTTCAGCTACGGTTTTAACCTCTCCTTCTCCTACTCTCCAAGACAGTCAGCCACCCCACCCTGACTTATCATGTGTTGGTGCCCACTGTGTGCCGGGCACTGTGCAGGGGACTTTACAGACATTATTTAACTTCATCACCCTTACCCTGGCGGACAGCATTACCATCCCATGTCACCAATATGGACCACGAAGCCCAGAAGGCCCAAAGCCACTCAGCTAGGACGCAGCAGAGGCAAGATTTGAACCCAGGACTGCAGGTCCTTCATGTCACAGCACTGCTCATGGCATAGTGAGAAAGCCGTTCATGTCACGTGGGGCCACAATGCAAGGCAGAAAGGATGGAACTGTCGAGGTGGCTGAAGTCTGTACCTGTCTGAGGTGACAGCGGAAGGGAGGCTTCATTCTCAGGAGAGAGGACGTATGAGCTGGCTTAGCAGGATTCGTAGAATTTTCCAAGGCGAAGAGGGCAGGAGGGGCATTCGGGTGGGGGTCACAGCACGCACAAGCGAGGGCCAGGAGGTTGGGCAGAGTGGCACACGCTTGGGGAGCAGCAAGGAGCCCACGTTGGCCAAAAAGTGGGGTGTGGTGAGGAAGCAGCAAGTCGTAACTTGGACAGGCCGGCGGGGCCCTGGTGAGGAGGCTGAACTTGGGGGTGAAGGTGTGAGCCGCAGTGCTGTGTGCTGGGGGTGGGTGACACGTGGGCCCCCTGCAAATCCCGTTCCCCTCTCGGGATGGCGGTCCCATGTGTCTCTCCCCCAGGTGCCTCAGCA
>RJWJ010028135.1:0-21607 GCA_004363605.1 Indri indri
ATATCTAAAAATAAATAAAGATAGATAAATGTACATTTATATATCTTCTGTGTCTTGACAGAAAGTATGAAATTATAAATGAGAACACGGATTGTGGAACCAAGGTGCTTGAGTTCAAGTTTCTGCTTCTGCCACCTATCAGCTGTGTGACCTTGGGTAACTCACTTAAACATTCTGCTTTGGCATTCTCATCTAAAATGGTTGTAAAAATAGTACCTATAAGGTGCTTGTGAAGATAAGAATCAGTTAAGACAAATATATATAAAGAGCTGAGAACAGGAACTGGTATACAGCAAGTATACTGTGAGTTACTAACATTATTATTGTTATTTTATTAAGGAAAAACCCCAAAAATTTCCTTAGACATCTACATCTACAGGATATAGATTTAATTTGCATTTAATCTTAAAGGCAAAGTTCGTAGATTATCGATTTTAACCCCCAAATCAGATTATTTTGTAGGAAATAAAAAGAAGTAGCTTTACTTTTAAATGATTTCTGTTCATCCAATCCACCACTATATAAATTGTATAGGCTCTTCAGACAGAACAAATGGGGACCCTTTGTCTAGCTGTTCTGCCTGCAGGCGTGTCAAACTTTAACAGACCACTTAGACCAATTTTGAGCATAAACACAATAGAGAAACCTGGCCTTTTTGTCAATGTTTATGCAATAAACAGCCCAGAATTCTAATCCTGCCATTTCACCATTTCCGATCTAACAAAGCTCAAACCATTTCTTTGGGAACAAGAAGAAACTGTGTTCACTTCTTAAGATAGCTCTCAAATTTATAATGGAGAAAGTATTTCAGGGAGCAGATTCTAAATCATTTGAGAAAAGTAAACTTACCCATTGATACCAAGTTCCTGTAGTTCTCTAACATCACATCTCTGTACAAGTCCTTCTGAGCAGAATCCAGACTCTCCCACTCCTGCTGAGAGAAGTCTATGGCCACATCCCCGAAGGTCACTGATCCCTGAAACTGCAAACACACGTATTTCTGGTGAAATTTTTTAAAAAAAAATGTTTTCAAGGTGAAAGGAGAGGGAATAAAAAGTTTCAATGTAGGAAGGGAGCAATAATATAGCAGTCCAGTGAGCTGGAAGCTTATGATATGGGAAGTGAATAAAGCATAGTATTCGCATGTTCTAGAAGAATCCTGTGGCTATGGGCAAAATTTTCTATATGTTGTGGGATACCACAATACTCCAGACCTGGGGGAAATGGATAAAATGATCCAAGTTTCCCTATTAACTAACACAGCACATACAGAGACACTGCTTGCTAGGTATCCAACTAATAAATTCCCAAGAACTACTAGTCTCTACATTGTTTTCCTTTTAAGAGAAAAAAAAGTCATGGATTTTTTTCTCCAAGAGTAGAATAAAATCTGTTTTAAAAAACAGGCATTACAAAAATGTGTTAAATAATTCCTCAAGCTTCAAGATCATATGTCTGATCATAAGTATTTTTCCTTGTATTGATAAAAAATTTTTCCATAGTGGCATAATCACAGCCCTTCAGCAAAGATTTACCAAGTCGCACCTGCTCAGTAATTTGCTCAATGAATTCATGAACACTGATTATAAAAGAGGATCTCACAAGGAGGGAACAGTTATTTGGCATCATTCCTCCACAGAGGAAGAATCAAGAAGTAGGTAATTAGATGGTGCTCTCTTAGGCAGAATGCTTCAGGTTAATTAAGGAAAATACCCATGTAATTAAAAAATCCCAATATTTCAAGAAGAAACACCAACTTACATGGGCCATCCTTGTAGAAAGTAAGAACTGATCGGTCTTCTTTGGGGCTCCTCTACCAGAGAAGTTCAAACTCTAGAATATCCAGAGCTGAGAGGAAAAGGAGGCTTTAGTTTTCCCAATGACATAAATTAATAAACTTTCCTGTCCTTCCATGTCAGCTTCCAAACTATGATACAACCACCCTCAAACAAAATTGTGGGGAAGAACAGAGTAATTCAAACCCTAGGGACCCAGGCTGTGCATGATTGCGTGCAGAGCAGTGACACCTCTTAAGGACGGCAGAGTCGGACTCTTCAGCAGGAGGTTTTCCAGCCAAGCTCATTTTGGGAATGCTGATCTGGATCTAAGACTGGGCTGCATAGTCCTCTTTCGAACAGATCCTCCTCAATCCATTTCTACATTCTAACACTGAAAAATGATCCACATCACCCAAACCAGAAATTCTTTCATGGCAGCAGGGTAAGCGTGAGGTTAGTCAAGACATGAGAGGTAGAGACTACAGAAGAAATTGATCAGGCGGTTGCTAACGTGGCTCTGTTTTCTAATCATTAAAATAGGGATAAGAATATCAGCTCCTACATATGGTTGTCTTGAAGAGTAAGAAAACCCACACAAAATACTTAATAGAATCTTTGCTAAACACGAGTTAGCTCTTATTACAGTAGTTCCCTTATCTGCAGGGGGATATGTTCCAAGATCCCAGGTGGGCCTGCAGTACCAGCTGCTAGGGAGGCTAAGGGGGGAGGATCGCTTAAGCCCAGGAGTTTGAGGATGCAGTGAGCTATGATCCGTGCCACTGCACTCCAGCTTGGATGACAGTGAGACACGATCTCTAAAAAAATAAATAAAAATAAATTTTAAAATAAGATCCCCAGTGGATACCTGACTAAACCCTATATGTTTCTTCCTATATATACATACCTATGATAAAGTTTAATCTATAAATTCGGTACAGTAAGAGATGAACAATTATAAAATAGAACAATTACAACAATATACTGTAATAAAAGCTATGTGAATGTCTCTCTCTCAAAATATCTTATTGTACTGTATCCAAATATTTTCACACCAGGGTTGACGGAGGGTAACTAAAACCTCAGAAAGTGAAAACATGCATAAGGGGGACTCCTGTATTGAAGTTATTATGTGAAGAACATTATATGGCCTTTATTTTTTTAAAAGAAATAGTTTCCACTTTTTATTTACAACATGCATGCTTTCTTTTAATTCTAACTAAAAAATTTGGAGCTTTGCCCTAAGAATGCAACTCTTCTTTTTAAAAAATAACAGAAAAAATTTTCTGACATTTAAATTTCCTGTCCCCTACCAGCTAGAGAGAGCACCACCACTCTGCCATAATGCAAAATTAAGAATATTAGCAAAGGGCTGATTTCTATTCTTTCTGTGCAATAAGGAGATTGATGAAAATGTTTATAACTAATATCATCTTATTCTCTTTTCTTATATAATATTGTCAGGAAAGTAATTTACACAACAGATCCTTGGAACTCCTTTTTCTTCTGCATTGATAATTTTTAGATGGCATTGCCGTAATCCTTAGAGAATGTAAATACTTAACAAGGTTTTTTCAAAAGAAGAGGCTTACTGGTACTCCCTTTTCTTCCTGCTGCATGCACAGGGTATGACGTCTACAGCTTCCTTTATTAAACTAAGAATGGAAGAGTCTTTTACTCCTTTACATAATCAACTAGTGTGATTCTACCCTGCATATGCAAAACAGAACGCTACCCTCATGCAAACAAAAAAAAGGGGCAGCGCACACCAAAATATTAATAACCCAGGCTCACACGGAGGCCACGCACCAGGTCTTCGCGGGCGCACACGGCCCGGTCACACGCACAGTCGCCCTCCCTCCCCACGTCTCTCCCGCACAGCCAGGCCTGGGACCCTCGTGCACACCCACGCTCACCGCCCGTCAGAGTCGGGGTTCCGCGCCCGCCCGCGTCTGCACAGAGGCTCCCCTACTCCCTGCACTAATTCTTTTCCTTCGCAGAAACCCGTTAACCCCCGGGGCTGCTCCGAGTCTGCAGCGCTCTCCCTCAGAGGCCGGGCACGGACTTTTCTCTTACTGAAGCGCAAAGCCCGCTGCCGAGCCAACAATCACAAACACTAGAAAGGAGGCAGGGTTCCCGTTTGCCCCGGTGGCCTCTGGGAAATGTAGTTTCAGGCCTGCTCGCAGTGGCCTGTGGGAAATATAGTCCAGAGCCGAAAACGGTAGAACACGCGCGGCCCCGCCCACCCCTCGCCCGGAGACTTCTGGGCGTTCCCGTTGGGACTAGGGGTGCGCAGGCGCAGATGCTCGCAGAGCCGGTAACGTGACCTGATGGTGCTGACCTTGGTGCTGTGAGCGTTTGAGCGGCCAGTCGTCGCCCGATGCGACACCTGAGGCCCGAAGTAGGTCACCAGCTTTTTAGAGAGCCAACCCAGTACACTGGCTGCCACACCAGACCAGACAAAACCATGATAGTATATACTAAAATGTGTTATTACTTTAACACAAAAATATGAAAAACAGGTGTTTGAAATCACCTTGCTGTAGTGTTAACTCTTCTGTTACAGAAATGCTATTATTTAATAGAACGTTAATAGGACTAATTAATAGTGGCAATTAGTAATAATAACAGTAAGACCAAACACATCTGTGGGGAAAAATGTTTCTGTCCTCTGATACAGCTATTTCTTTTTAACTTTTTATTAGATATTTAAATTTTGTAGACTCTAATTAAGTTACAACGACCCCAAAGCCGCCAGTACCTATGAGGGCTGCAGATCCCACAAATACAAATGGGTATGGATTGGTTTTGGCAAAAAGTGGATAATAGTCCTCAGTGTTGTACCTGCTAGTGGTGGCTCCAGAGCAAGAAAGAGTGGCTGAGGAGGAGACTTCTGCTCAGACGGCAACGCGGAGAGCCAGTCTGCACCCGGGATGAAAGCTTTTAACTGTCCTGAGTGGAGGAACATCCTGCAGTTCCCAGCAGACAGCACCGGCTTCATCTGAGTCCTGCCTGGGCAGGGGGAAGGACCCCAGAGGGGAGAGCAGCGCCTGCAGGACCAGGTACTGCCTGCCAGAGGCGAGGTCAAATCTCGGGGTAAGGGCTGGGAGCTGTAAACAGCTGGCGAGGAGAGGGGCGACGACAGCGAGGCGATCCAGACCAAACGGGGGCAAGGGGGGCAGGTACGAAGCTTCCTGAGGAAGTCGCCCGGGAAGAGCCGGCTGGCTGTGCGCTGCCGGATCCTCGGAGGAGCCTGGGGAGTGCAGAGAGGAGTCCTGGCTGCCGGCTCTTCTGGGAGAAGCTCACCCTGTTCGGCCCGGTGCGG
Source organism: Indri indri (assembly GCA_004363605.1). Lineage (NCBI taxonomy): Eukaryota > Metazoa > Chordata > Mammalia > Primates > Indriidae > Indri > Indri indri. Next base: position 5,101 of record RJWJ010028135.1, read on the forward strand.
GTGAGGAGCCGTTGGAACACGTGGCCGAGAAAGAGCGCGCGAGCCGAGGGCACCAAGAAATGACAGTAGAGGGCAAAGGGCGAGGTCCAACGGCCCAACCTCAGCCGGACTGTTGAGCCGGGGGCCTTCGCCCACTTGGCTGCAGGCGTTTGGCACCCAGCGGGCTGCCATCAGTGGAGATTGCTCAGGACCTGGCGGGCGAGGGGGGAGTTTCAGCAGCCGGTGTGCCAGCCCTTGGCCCTCGGGTCTCTGGAAGCATGCTCTGCCCAAAGCCAGAGGCGGGAGCAACCCAGACCCTCCCAGAGTAGGGAACTGGCTAACAGGGAAAGGGGCAGGGAGGGACGGAGTGGGCGCTGCCGTCTCCGGACTCCCCCAGGCAGCCAGGGAAACTGCTGCCCGCCTGTGCTAAGGTGGGGAGGGGACACGGGAGCAGCTGGGGCCACGAGCCCCCAGCTTCTTCCTTTCAGGCAGCCGCCACAGAGGAGCCCGTTTACCCTCCCTCCACTCCCTGTGCAGGTAGCTCCGGGCTCCTGATGCCGCCTCCTCCAAGAAGCTCTGCATCCAAGTCCTGGAACCTGGCAGGACTTCACTGTGGTTGTCTTGGAAAGGTCTGAACGTACAGCATTAGCATCTGTGCTGTGAAGGTTTCTAACGTGGGCACCAGGTGCTCAGATCTTGGATGCGGCTTCCCACAGCATCCCTGCCTGGCAGGCAGGTCCTCCTCGCTTCTTTCTGCATATTTGGTAAAACAGCATTTAAACCTTAGAACATTCCTCAGCTCACAAAGGAGGTAATGGCCCTGCCACAATTTGAGCCAGGCTATCTGATTCCAGAGCTCTTAGATTTAACCACCTGGACTGTGGTGCCTCCTTACCATGTGTGCATAGTGTATTAGTTTCTTACAGTCTTTAGGGGTACTTAGCACCATGCATACCTATAATGAGCACAGACATGACTTACTAGAAGGTCTTCTTTGGCTCAACTCATAAGTTGACCATAGGCCATGCTGGACTCCAGTCTCCTCAGAAGATGTAGGGCTGAGACTGCCAATTGTCAACATATCCCATAGGACATTTCTCTTCACATTGACCCTTGTGGCCAACCACACAGCTGTCTGTGCCAGGGCAGGAGATGGCATGTCAGGCAGGTGCAAGATCCACCCTGGCTCAATATCCTTGTGTCCCCAAGGGCACCAGTGTGGAATTGTAGGAATTCCATAGACCAGATTTCAGGGTCCTGGCCAAAACTGACAACTTACCAATATTTACTTTTCCAGTCCACTGCATGAGATCTATTTCTGTATATTTTGATCCTTTTAACTTTCTCTCAGCAATGTTTTGTAGCAAGGGTCAGCAAATTATGGCCCATGGGCCAAATTTGGCCTATATCCTGTTTTTGTAAGGCCGCTGGGCTATTAAATAAGAATCATGATGTTAACATCTTTAAAGGGTCATAAGAAAATTAAAAACAAGAAGAAAACCCCCCAAAGAATATGTGACAGAGACCGTATGTGAACTACAAAGCCTACATTATTTACTCTCTGGCCCTTTCCAGAGAAAGTGTGCAACTACTGTTTTGTAGTTTTCCCTGTATAGTCCTGCTTAGCTTTTTAAAATTTATTCCTAAGTATTTTATGAGATTTTCAAATATTATTTAAGTGTGTTGTCTTTTAAGTTTCAGTGTTCAAGAGTTCATTGGCAGTATACACAAAATGCATGAAAATGTGCGTGTGCGTGTGTGTGTGTGTGTGTGTGTGTGTGTGTGTACAGTGCTTGTATACACACATACATTTTGTATACTGGAACCTTGCTAAATTCACTTTTTATTTTTGGTGGTTTCTTTGCAGATGCCTTTGGGTTTTCTACATACACATAAGATTTTCTGTGAATCACGTACCTCTGAATAAAGTCAGTTTTACCTCTGTTTTAATCTGCATGCCTTTTATTTTTGTTTCCTACCTTCTACATTCGCAGAGACCACCAATTGTCAGCACAGCAACATTGGGCATTTCTCTTCTCATTGAGCCTTGCAGCTGACCACACAGCTGTACGTGGTTGTCTTCTCCTAGGGGCAAGGACATGGGATGCCCATCAGGTGGGTGTAGGATTTATCCTGGCTTAAAAGCCTTATGACCCATGGACAGCAACATCTCCTGTAATAATTTCATAGACCAGCTTTTGGGTCCTGGTTGAAATTGATAATTTGCTAATATTAATTTTTCAGTCCACTATCATGATATGTTTATGTGTATGTGTGTACATGTATGCTGTATACACACATATGTGTATATATACATGTATATCTATCTATGTGTTGGTGTGTGGTAGGACACAGAAAGAACACTTGCCTTTTTATATCGAGCTTGTATACTGGCATCTCGTCTTGTCTTTCTTTGTATATTAGATAGTGTTTCCTACACAGCCGATCATGTCTGCTAGGTGTAACGGCACTTTATTTCTTCCTTTGTAGTCTGTATGATTTCATTTATTTTTCTTACCTTTTACATTTACTGTGATCTCCAGTAAAATGTTTAATATAAGTGGAGACAACGAACAACCTTTTCCAGCCCCTGATCTGAGGGGAAAAGTGTTCGGTGTGCTGTTAACTGAAAGCTTTTGTAGATGTGCTTCATCATACAAAGGATGTCCCTTCCAGTTCTTTCCATGCTGATTTTTTTTCAAGCCGTGTTAAATTCTCTACAAAGAATAAAAAAAATAGGCAGGCATGGTGACTCATGCCTGTAGTCCCATCTACTCAGGAGGCTGAGGCAGGAGGATCGCTTGAGCCCATGCGTTTGAGGCTGCAGGGAGCTATGATTGTGACACTGCACTCCAGCCTGGGTGATAGTATGAGACCCTGTCTCAAAAAAAAAAAAAAAAAAAAAAGACCAAAATTGTCAAGTATGTTTTCTTCAGACGTATCAGGGGTGAGCTGGCCCACAGCCAGGTCAAGAGTGAGGGGGGAGGATCACCCATCCCTTCCTCCTCTGAACTTTCCTTTCTCATGGCTGCTGTCCCTTACATTTAAAACACAGACATTTCAGATGGCAGCGTGTGCAGTTGTCAAGTGTGGCTATGTCACATCAGAACCACAGAACTTTGGAAATTTCCAGTTAAGTCTGCCTCAACACATCTCCACTCACATAAGTCAATTCTTCTTCCGCAGTTGCGTAAAAGAGCAAAGACAGATGAGCGGAGAGGATCCATGAACAAGAACAAGGCTATGTACATACATGTTTATCAATCTTGGAAAGAAAGGAAAGGGCCCATCGCGGTAAATGGGCGAGACAGAGGCAGCAGCCACAGGCGGCAGAGGGTCCTGCCAGTCTAAAACTAGAGGAAAACTGGCACAGCCAGGTATGGCATAGTGGATACTTACTCATCTTTTTCTTCTCTCCACAGTGGAACATCGCAAGGCCAGTGTGTTGACTTCTGATCGGCCTCATCCAAAACCACACCCTCTGACACATACACAAACAGCCTGAAGTATTGGGCCTCCAGCTTGCTCTCGGATGAGAGAGGGCAGGATAAGTTTGCTTGATAAAACTGAAAAGGGCTGAGCCTCTTCCCAATAGAGCAAGGCCCATTCGTGGCAACTGGTGGTCACCCACCATTTCTATCTAACTTTTGCTTATAGTTGCTGAGATACTGTTTCTTTCATTAGAAGAAAGTGAGTGGGTTGGTGGTCCAACACTTCTGTCTCCAAAGAAGCCCTGGGCATGTGTCAGAGGTGCCCCAAGGTGAAACTGCTGCTTGCCATCCTCATGCCAGAGGTACATTTGCTCTGAAAGATATCAGCAAAAGTGCTGAAGCTTAGATCTCTCCTCAGTGGTTTTCCCCACGCTAAGTCAAAGGCGAGACTCTGTCTAGAGCCCAGGTGTTCTGAATGAATGTAGGTGTAGAAATGTCTTCCTAAAAGTGTATGGTGTTCTCCTGTGAGACTATAACACATATGCCCTGTCCATGAGCACCTCGGCTGCTCTGAATGATGGTGGGAACAGAAGTATCCCATGGCACAGCCCGGTGCTGCCTCCTCCCATTGTATCACCTGTGCTCTGGACTGTGTGCCCCAGGTGCTCTGCCAGTAGCGTGTCCCATCACAGATTTGGTGCCAGCCCCTCAAACAGCACAAGTAGGCTGATGGAAGGAACAGAGGTTATCTCATGGCATGCACGTCTTCCCAGTGGTGCAGGTTTCTCCAATAGTAACAGGGTTGCTCTGGCCAGGTGAGGCCCAAGTGCTCAGACCATATTAGGAAGAGAAGGCTCTCCGAACACAGTTATGGTGTTGTCCTCTCCCTTGCAACCTGTGTGCTCTAGACAAGTGGGACCCAGGTGCTCTGACTGTAGGAAGGAACATAAAGGCCTCCAGGCACAGATGCAGCGCTGGCCCCTTCTACCGCAGAGGTGTACTTTGGTCTGACGTGCCCCAGGTGTTCTGACTATAGGCAGGAAGAGAAGTCGCTATCTCCAGCACAGCTATGGTGCTGGCCTCTCCCACTGCAACAGATGTGCTCTGGCTGGACGGGTCCTGGGTGATCTGAACACAAGGGGGAACAGATGTGTCTTCTGGAACATGTTCCTGCTTAGTGATGCTGCATCTTCCAGTAGCAGTAGGTGTGTTTTGGCTGGGCGGGCACCAGCAGCAGTGACGGTAGGCAGGAAGGAAATTGTTTCGCAGGATATTTGCTTTCAGCAAGGCTGGCCTCTCTAATTGTAACAGGGATGCTATAGGCCAACGGGACCCCGATGCTCAGGTCCAAGCCTCCCCCATCAAGAGCAGTGGTTCTGGGTGTCCCCTCACCATTCTGCCCCAGAGCTAAGTGCTCTAGACATGGAGGTGACATCTGGGATATAGGCAATGACCCCAAAGCAGCCACTACCTGTAAGAGCTGCAGATCCCACAAATAAAAATGGGTATGGATTAGAGTTGGCAAAAGGTGACGACTAGTCCTCAGTGCTGTGCATGCTGGTGGCATTCAGTGGCAAGAAAGAGTGGCTGCACCAATGGGGAAAACAACCAAGGCACCACCATAGGCTGGCTGGATGTTGACAGGGATGTCAAAGGTGTACATAGGGGTGTCAAATTCCCAAAAGCTGACTGAGGTGTGTTGCCATTGGGTTCTGTGGCTGCAGTAGAGGTTAAGTATGAAGAGTTTTTAGGGGCTGCCAGGTTTCTCAAAGGGAAAGAGCCGTTAAAGCTGGGGGAGAGGCTGGGGAATGGGCATGGTATCCATATTGATTTCATCAGAGTCAAATGCAGGCTTGGATACCAAGTCTGGGGAGGGGCTGCCTACTGGGGTGGAGGCAACTGCAGAATCAGTGCTAGGCGGGCCAGAAGAGAGGGGGCATTGTGGAGAGTGGCTCCCTGTGGAGGCCCATTAGGACCCCCAGATTTCAGCTGACAGGTGTTTCCTGCCTCAAAGGGAAAGTTGAAAGTTCAGGTAGGGCTGCTGACCATAAAAGCAGGTGGGCTGGTGGAGACTGTAGCCTTCGCAGGGGGTTTCTGCTCCACACTAGGATGGGCCTGGTTAAAAGGGAGGAAGCTCACACCGGATCCTGGCGGAGACCTGAAGATGAAAGCCTGGAGGGCAGAGTGGTGTCCGTATTGGTTATAACAAAGTCCAAAGCGGGCTGGGAAGTGCAGTCTGCAGGCAGGCTGACTGGGGTGGTGGAAGTGGTCACAGAAGCAGTGACGGGCTGGCTCGTGAACACAGGGTACTGGCGGAAGCGACTTGAGGAGAGGTCTGTAAGAAAAACAGGAGAATCCACACATGCATGTGTAGGTGACTCTATGTAGGTGTACACGACCTGCACAGGAGGCGGGCTTTAAGGAGAGGGAGAAAGTGCTAGGATGTGTGGGCAAGGCAGAAATAGAAGATCCTGCAATTATGACTGAGGGACTGGAATGCAAAGGGTCTCTATTCTCATTGTTTAGTGAAATACTACTTAATAGGGCGCCTCTTCTCATGATTATGTGGAACGCTAGTCTAGGCTGGAATCCAAAGGGAGAAAGAGCAGGAACAGCAAAAGGAGAGTCAGGACCTGCGCGTCTCATTTCATGGTCGATGTGCGGTGCGGGGGCAGGAACGGGCAGATAGCGCGGGTGGCCCGACAGGTCAGCCAAGTCAGTGACTGCGCATTTGGTAGTATCCAGGACCTGCAAGGAGGAAGTGGCCAGTGGCAAAGTATCTGCAGTCCCCACAGCAGGCAGAGAGAAAGAACAGTCAGGCTGAGCGACCCTGCTGTCTGAAGCGGCCTCAGTTTTATCCTGCACCACCCCGGGGTTCCGTTGGCATTCAGAGTTCTTCAAGCCCTTTAGCAATCCCTGCACAAGGAGGGTAGGAGGTGGGGGAAGCTCTCCTCCATCCCACAACGGTGGCAGCACCAGCAGCAGTGGCATTGAAAGCAGAGCCTACAACTGGCAGACGTGAGTGGAGAGTTTCTCTTTGACAGAATATCTGAAAGCGTTCCTGTCTGAGTCACCTTCTTTGACTTCCGTGAGGCTGGAAAGCTGAGTTAATGGCCTTCACCAAGCTCTTCCTTGCTCAACCTCTCTGGCAGCAGGAAGTAAAACGCGGCCGGCCAGAGAGCCTGCTGCACCTGCTGCGCTCTTGGAAGGATCCCTCCTCCAAAGAGGCCGGAAGCCTCCAGCATGCAGAGCTGGGCTGGGGATGGTGTGACCATTGGTGACTGATCTCACAGAAGATGTCTGTGATATCCTTACCCAAGCTGTTTTGTGGGTCCCTGGAATAGAGGTTTCTGTCCAGAGGCCCAGGACTGCTCCCAGATGTGTGATGACTCCTTCGGTCATGAGGGGCCTGGATGCTGATGGTATATTTGGGGGCATCTTTTCTGACAATCCTGCCTTTTGGACACTATTTAATCATCTTCCTCCTTCAATACCCCTTTCCTTTGTGCTCCTAGTGTCATCATCCCAGTCTCTGTTAAGCAGGGATTTAAGCTTGGCTGGCCCCGGCCTCATAGAGGTAGGACTGCTTGATCAGGTGACAAAGGAGGAGAGTTAATTTGTGCCTTGGCGGAGGGATCTTCACCCTTCCTGAGTGGCCACACACTTTGAGGTACAAGCAGACAGCAGTGTCTTCTTCAGAGTCCACCCAGAACTGCACAGAGCACCACCACCTCCCAGGGGTGTACACCACCAGGCTTAATGCGTCGGATCCAGGGAGAACCGCCAGGGGAAAGGCCCAAGAGAGGCGCAGGGGCCCTGGGAGAATCCCAGCCAGAAGGGGACACAGCAGGTCAGGTTGGAGGGGTGTGCAACAGTGCGGCAGGGGGCCGGGGCAGGGTGGGGGTGAAGCTTGCTGACAAAGTTGCCTGTAAAGGGTGGTTTGTGTGCTGTCGGATCCTGGGAGTGTAGTCCACAACCTGGAGAGGTCTCCTAGCTACCTGTTCAGCCTGATGCATGTGCCACATCGTTGGAACATGTGACCGAGAAAAAGCGTGCCAGCTAAGGGCACACCAGTGCAGAGCATAAGGAACAAGCTCCAAAAGTTAAAGGGCGAGGCCCAGAAGCTAAGCCCCAGCAAGACTCCGGCGCTTCCTGACTTTCCTACTGCCGGTTGCAGGTGTTTGCCATCAGACAGTCCTCGTGGTGCAGCGGGACTGTTGAAGACTGAGTTTCGAGAGCCTGCGTAACTGTCACCCCCAGGGCACCTTGTCTGCAGGCACCTCGGCATCGCCGGGCGAATTTACCTCAGCCTCTTCCTCTCGGGCAACCACCTGCTGAAGTATACGTCCTTTTGGCGGTGGATGGGCTTGCCCACCAACATAAAGCGGAGTAGAATTGTGATCTTGGTAAAGGACCTGCAGGAAATGCGGTCTGATGAGGGAAGTTCCCCGAAAGGGTTCAGAGAGGGGCAATGGCCAGTCGGCCCTACTCTCCCTCCTGGCATGCCATCGTAATATAAAGTCAGTTTGACAAGGAAGGGTGTAACGCCTCCTCTTTTTCCTTTCTGGTCAAGAAAAACTGCTGAAGCCTCCCACGATCTCCCCAAGCTCAGGCAGCCCGAGCACCATCTCCCTACCCCAGTTGCCGCCCCACACACATTTAGGCGGCCGGATTCCGCAGCTCAGGCACAAGTTCCTGAGTCGCCACCACCTTGAGCTTGTCACTGTGTGCTCCTAACATCCCTCAGGATGGATGAGGTCAGTGGTCTCAGCTTGTCTTGACATACTGTAGATCAGAGATGAGATCTTTTCCAGAAGAAGGAAGGAGGCTCTTGGCACATAGTCTCTTGCCTCCTGTGACACATAGGCCTGCCTGGACCCTTGGACAAGTGGATAAACACATGTCCTTGTTTTCCAATTTCTTGCCAAAGCTGAAAAGTTCTTTTAGTTGTTAGGAAGCTCATGGCTCCAAGTGGAGACATTCCCTCCTGGCTCTTGGCTTTCTGCCTACCCCCAGACATTGCTGGCTGTCCACTGGGGGCAGCTGTCCATGGGAGCAGCCCCCCACTGAGCGCAGAGCAGGCCTCCCTCCCCTCTGCCCCCCTTGTTTCAATTTATTAGTGATTTGTCCATTTCCTGTTAGCTGATAAAAACGTATTTGTAGATGACAATAGGAAGTTTGTAATTGTCATGAAAACCTGTCCGTTACTTGATTTTTTAATAAGGCTCTTAGGTGTCCTCACTCCGGCATTTTCTTGGCCCCGTAAAAGAGAGAGGGAAGTTACACAGTAGCAACCTTTATTTCCCTTATGTACTTGGTAAATTTTAATAATTTCAGGGAGCTTTCCAGCTAAAGCCTCTGATTCTAAGTTGCATGTTTCTCTGTCAGTTTTGGCCCACTAGTTTTACACAAGCATACTTTGGGAAAAATGTTTTCTCTCTTACATGACATGAAAATTGTGGGGCTTACAGAGGCTAGATTGCCAGCCGTGGCAGCAGAATGTGTCCTGCACCACAGGTCTTCCCCTCCCAGTCTGTGTTCTACCTTGAGGCCATCCGTTCAGGGTTAAAGCATGTCCCAGAGATGTCCCCTCTCAATCTTTCTGCTCCCTGTCCCACCAGAGGCCCCAGAGCCATTTCCTTCAACGCAACCGAAAATGAAAGAGTACTGCCTGCGTCATTTCTGGTTTCCCATTTTTTTTTTTTTAACAGACTTCCTCTTATAGAGCACTTACTGGTTTACGAAAGATACATGGAAACTACGTAGAATTCATGTGACTATCCCTTTCCCCTCCCCCCACGCACACTGTCTCACCCATAATTAACCTCTGGTGTTACTGTGGTACATTTGTTACAATTAATGAGCTAATATTGATTGTCAATTAAAACCCACAGATTACATTAGGCTTCATTCTTTGTGCTGTACATTCTATGGGTTTCAACAAATATATGACGTGTATTTGCCATTATAGCATCATACGTATCGTTTTTCCATTCATCGGTTGATGGATATTTGCGTTGATTTCACCTTTTGTCTATTGTGAATAATGCTGCTATGAACACGAATGTACAAATATCTGTTCGAGTCCTGGCTTTCAATTCTTTGGGGTATAGATCTAGAAGTGGAAGTGCTAATTTTAGGAGACTGCCATGTCGTCTTCCACAAGGCATTTTATATTCCCACCAACAGTGTACAAAGGTTCTTTTCCATTGTTGTTGGGTTCTTCTTTTTTGTAATAACCATTCTAATGAGTACGAAGTGGTATCTCATTGTGATTTTGATTTGCATTTCCCTAATGATTAGTGATATTGAGCGTCTTTTTATGAGCTTATTGGTCATCTGTATATATTCTTTGGAAAAATGGCCATTCAATTCCTTTGCCCATTTTTTCAGCGGGTTGTTTGTATATTTATTGTTAAGTTGTAGGGGTTCTTCATATATTCTAGATATAAACCCTTATCAGGTCTATGATTTGCAAATACTTTCTTCCATTCTTTCAATTGCCTTTTCACTCTCTTGACAGTATCCTTTGGTGGAGAAAAGTTTTTAATTTTGATGTAATCCAATTTGTCAATTTGTAGTTTTGTTCCTTGTTCTTTCAGTGTCATCCAAGCCATCATGGCCTAAACCCAATACCATGAAGCTTCACCCTCTGTTTTCGTCTAAGAGATTTAGCTCTGAGGTTTAAGTCTTTGATCCATTTTGAGTTAATTTTTGTATATGAAGTAAGCTAAAGATTCAACGTCATTCTTTTGCTTGTGGATATCCAGTTTACTCAGCACCATTTGTTGAATATGGAACCACAGAAGACCCCTAATAGCTAAAATAATAATGTGAAAGAAAAACAAAGTTGGAGACTTCCAAATTATATGACAAAGCTATAGTAATCAAAACAATATGATACTGGCATAAGAGCAGACACACAAACCAATGGAACATAAGAGAGAGCTGAGGCTTACACTGTGAGAATGGAATGAGGCAACGCACATCAAACTTAGCAGCCTAATCCTAACGGTGTAAGGCCTTATACCTAAAAAATAAATGCTCAGTGGATTTTAAGTGATTATTGGGAGAATAAAGGAGACACTAATCTGTAGATCCGTCCCCTCCACCACGGTTCCCAAATCAGGCTTCCTGAATCGGCCTGTGTGGATGTGATGTTGAAGATAGTCTGAACTCTCTAGGAAACATCATTCTCTATTAAAGGTCTCCCAGCTAGTCAGTGTCAAGGGCAGCCCAGAGCACAAGCCCTCTGACCACCTGGTAAGGCCCCTGGTGGCTCCTGCCCTGCCCTGCTTTCATCACAATCTCTGCCCTTGACCTGCCCAGTGGCCTCCCTTGGGCCAGTCTCCTGAGCCTGCTTCAGAAACTCTGACTTCTCTCCTGCACACTGGTCCTTCAGTCCTAGTTGTCTGCTGACTGAATCTTGCCACCTGGCGACCCTGACAACACCGTAAACCAAAATTGAATTTGTTGGAGTTCTGCTGGGACTCCGGGTCTTCCTCTACTGGGTGCGAGTGGCCCCTGGTGCCAGAATCAGCCTTGGGGAGCTTGGGGGACTGCTGGAAGAGTAAGCTGTGTGTGGTGGCTTGGAGGCCACAGGGACTCAAATTTGGCCCCAGTCCACCCAGGAGAGGTCGCCTGCACAGTGTGGAGGAGACTCAGAGAGCCATGGCCAGGCTGCCACAGAAGCTTCCTGGGAAATCAAAATACTGCTTGCTTCCTCGTGTAACCTTTCTTTTCCTGCTAATTATCACCTTGGTCTTCTTTGGCTATACTTCCCTGACCCTAAGAAGCCAGAAGCTGGAAAGCGTTCTAGCTGAGGTAAGCATGCCCGTGAGAGCAGACCGTCCGCAAGCCGTGAATGTATCAAGGATGGTGTATCTCCAGCCAGATCTCCTAATGGCCTCCAGGGAAGACGCCCTTGTTGTGACCCCTTGGCTGGCTCCCATTGTGTGGGAGGGGACCTTCAATATTGAGATACTCAATGAGCAGTTCCGGCTCCAGAATGCCACCATTGGATTAACCGTGTTTGCCCCTGAAGAATATGTGGACTTCCTGAAGCTGTTCCTAGAGACCGCAGAGGCATACTTCATGGTGGGGCACAGGATGAAGTACTACGTCTTCACCGACCAACCAGATCATGTTCCGCTCATCAAGCTCAGGGAGGGAAGGCAGATAGTCATTATTGAGATCCAGAGCTATGCCCACCACATGCAGGTGATCAGCAACTTTTCCCAGGAGCGCTTCCTTGGGGAGGTGGATTACCTCGTGTGCACAGATGTGGACGTGAAGTTCAGTGACCACGTGGGTGTGGAAATCCTCTCCTCCTTGTTCAGCACCCTCCATCCTGGCTACTACGGACTCAAACGGAGAGACTTTCCCTATGAACGCTGGCCTCAGTCACAAGCCTACATTCCTGAGGATGAGGGGGACTTTTACTACACTGGGGCCTTATTTGGGGGGTCAGTGACAGAGGTTCAGAGGCTTACCAAGGCCTGTCACCAGGCGATGATGATTGACCGAGCCAGTGACATCAAGGCCATGTGGCATGATGAGACCTACTTGAACACGTACCTGCTTCACCACAAACCCACCAAGGTCCTCTCCCCTGAGTACATGTGGGATAAACAGCTGCTCTCTTTGCCTGTGGTCATACGGAAAGTGACAAGTGATGATCCGTGGCTGCTCCTAAGAATCAGCAAGCAATCGGCAGCCGATGATGGAGACATCCATGAAGTGCTCAGAGAGGGGCTGTGGCGAGACATCCTGAATGGTCCTGGCATGCCATCCTAAATTGGAACCATTATTAGTAGAAAATGTACAATTCCACTTCCTCTTCCTGTCTGGTTGAGAAAAATTGCTACGGCCTGGCACACCCACCACCATTGCCACCAACCCCAATTCAGTTAGGCCTAGCACCAGCACCAGCGCACACACGTTTAGGCAGGCTTGATTCCTGGATTCCTGGGCTTGGGCTCCAGTTCCTGAACTTCCACCGCCTTGAGCTTCTCCTAATGCCCTTCAGGATGGGTGAGGCGAGTGGCCTCAGCCTGTCCCGACACAGGGATCAGCGATGAGGTCTATTCCAGAGCAAGGCGGAGCTCCTGGACACAGTCTCCTGCCTCCTGTGACACAGTCACCTGCCTCCTGTGACACAGTCACGCAAGGACCTGCCTTGGCCCTTGGCCAAGCAGATGCACAAAAGTCTTTGGCTTTAAGCCAAATTACTTCCTCTTTTCAGAGTCCTTGTATAAGTTGAAAGGTCCCTTTAGTGTGCAGGCAGGAGAAGAGTGTGATGCCAAATCAGGACACTTTTTCCTGGCACTGGGATTCTTGTCCACCCCCAAGCATTGCCAGCTGTCCCTGGGGAGCAAGGAGGGTCCCCCACACCACACCCCACTGATTGCTTTCGGCCCAATTTAGTTTGTTCGTGACTTGTCAGTTCCCTATCAACTGAAAGAAAATTACTTCTAGTAGATAACGGGAAGTTCATTTTTGTCTATTTTACTTAGAAAAGATTTCTGTGCCCTTCAGTGGCCAGAAATCCTGTATTTTCTTGGCTCTGTTTTTCCCAACTAGCAACTTTTATTTCTGTGGATGAAGAATTTTCATAATTACTGGGGCCTCTTCCAGGTGTAAAAGACTCCAGTTATAAGTTGTATATTTTTCCATGTCAATGTTGAGCAACCATTTTTATACAAAAGGAGTTCAGGAAGATGTTTTCTCCCTAATGCAAAAGGAAAATACCCTCGTGGGGCTCACGGGGGCCTGGTCGCTGGCCGTGGCAGCAGAACAGGTCCTGTAATCCTGGTCTGGCCCCAGGCCAGCCTCTACCCCACGGCCATAGTTTCAGGGTTCAGCCGGCCTCTGAAACCTTTCAGCCCTCTGACCCACCAGTGGCCTCACTGCCTGTGTTGTTTCTGGTTTTATACGTTGGGTTTTAAACATTACACTTCCGTGGTGGTTATCGTAAAGTAGGGAAATCTTCCATTGAAAACCTCATGTGCTGTTTAAAATGCAGGCTTTATCCACAATGATCTTCCTTCACTATGTTTCTCATGAAGATGTTTCAATTTTTTTTATAAGTTTTATTTTGTTTTTAATTGACACAACATAATTACACATATTTATGGGATACAATGTGGTGTTTCAATACATATAGACATTGTTATCAGGGTGAGGAGCATGTCTTTCACCTCAAATACTGGTCATTTCTCTGTGCTGAGAACAGATCAATGGATTTTAAAAATGTGGTGTTAAATACATATACACAATGCAATACTATTCAGCCATAGAAAGGAACGAAATCCTGTCATTTGCAAGAACACGGATGTGCCTAGAGGGCAAAGTATTAAAGTGATGTTTTAGTTTTTGAAGAAGACAGATCTAATGTTCAGTGTGCATTTGTCACTGTTATGCCGAAGCCAGGTTAAAATCTCAGGAACAGAAGGGTAGTGGGCGGGCCAAGGAGTTATGCTTGCTATTCTGGGGGGGATTCGGAAGCCCACCACGAGCTCAGGACCTACCCATGTGGGACCTCCAGTCCTCACCTTACTCTCCCAGAGCACCATCACCACCCAACAAGCATGCTGAAGCCACTGGTTATGAAAGTCCCTTTGAAGTTTATCCCATTGTAGAGATGGATCTTTGCCACTGATGTTCCTGCTCCCAGCCTGGGCTCTGTCTTCCTTCTTTTTCACACTTAAAGCTGGAATCCAGACACCTGACCACACCTGATACAGTCTTCACCAGGCTGATTCTAGCAAAGCCCATGCAGCTTGGCCCTGAGTGTCCTGGACCTGTGTGCCATGTGGGGGGCGTGTGAGGCCCGGCAGGAGATGGGAGGAGATGGTGAGGACATGGGACACGTGGCCACTGAGAGTGTGGGGACTGGAGTCTGGCAGAACCGGGGTAAGTCTAGGCCCTGCCACTGACCGGCTGTGCAATCACGGACGAGCCGGTTTATCTTTCTGAGGCTGTTTCCGCATCTGTAAAATGAGGATTCATTGAAATAACATACCCGTCACCCCGGGATTCACAGCCTGGGAGGCTGGAACAGTGTCTACGGCCACAGACAGCCTTTCTCTGGCTCTGGCCTTTATCAGAGTTCCAGGGCGCCTGAAAGATCACTCCAGTGATCGAGGGGACTCTGTGGATGATCTAGGCAGGCTCCTCACAAACTCTCCCAGTGTGCTGGTGGCACGTGCCATGTTCCACCACTTCCCAAGGACGCTGACCTTCTGCAGGGACTCTCAGTACTGCTGCTGCTCCTGCTCTACCACTGAGTCAAGGACCCCCTCTCAGGCTTGGTCCAGGAGGAAGGGAAAAGGGAGTGGATGGCAGAAGCTCACCCCAAAGGAATGCAGGTGTCATGGAAAGAGTGCAGGCCCCTAAATCCCACTAGTGGGCTGTGCCACCTGGGGCAGGTTGTCTGTCCCCTCTGAGACAACTTCCAAAAGTTTCAAACTGAATAAATGTGTCTACCACTAGGTTAGTTGCATGGCTAAAAGGCAAGTTGTGAGGCTCAAAGGCAGGGCCTGGATTAAGCTAGTTTAAACTAACTAGGTTTTACCTCCTGCTATGGCTTGCATGTTTGTGTCCCCTCCAAAATTTATGTTGAAATTTAACCCCTAATAAACTGTATTAAAAGGTGCGGTCTTTAGGAGACGATTGGGCCATAAGAGCTGTACCCTGGATGAGATTGGTGACCGCTACAAGGGTTAGAGGGAACTAGCGAGGCCCCTTTTGCCTTTCTGTCCCTTCCACCATGTGAGGACCCTAGATGGTGCCATCCATGAGGAACAGGCCTTCACCAGACACCAAACCTGCCAGCACCTTCATCTTGGACTTCCCAGCCTCCAGAACTGTGAGAAATAAATGTCTATTGTTTATAAATTACCCAGTCTGTGTTATTTTGTTATAGCAGCAGAAATGGACAAAGATACCACCACTTTCCTAGAGATCAGAGCAGTGCCAGATTCCAGTATGACCCACACACACACAAAAAGAAAAGTGGGAAAGCCGGGAACATCTATCTCTCTTGTCCTGGCTGACCCAATAAGGTCACATGCCAGAGTGCTGAACTTGGGACCTGCAGCTTTGTTTGTGTACATGTGATATATGGGATACTACCAACCCAGGACTACTTTAAACAAAATGATTATCTTGGAATTGTTTGGGTAGTATGATGTCTAACTCCAGGAATAAAAAGGGGAACGTTGCTACAGTTCTGACAAACACTAAAAGGCTTACGAATGACTATAAACATGTTTCCATGGTGGAAACTGCATATCTAGGTGGTTTTCCTGGTGAATTCTGTCAAACGTGTAAGGGCAATGTTTTACCAGTGTTACACAAGTCTTTCAGAGAGTCGAGAACGAGGAAACCTTTCCTAACTCATTCTATGAAGCCAGTGTCACCCTAGTACCAAAGCCTAACAAAAAAAGAAATTCACAGATTAATATCCCTAATGTACATAGACCTAAAAAGCCTTTAACAATATTTTAAGAAACCCACTCTAACCACATATAAAAGGATGACCTAGCATAACCAAGCAGTCTTAGGTTCACAGCACGATTAAGCAGAAGGTACGAGACTTTCTGCCATCACACGTGCATAGCCTCCTCTGTTACAGACATCCCCCGCCAGAATGGCAGGTTTGTTGTAACTAATGACCCGCATTGACACATCACTATCACCCAGAGCCCACGGTTTACAGTAGGGTCCACTCTTAGTGCTGAATATTCTGAGTTTGACCAAATGTACAGTGACGTGTATCCACCGTGTCGTATCATATGGAGCAGTTTCACTGCTCCGATTCCTCTGTGCTCTCCCTCTTCAGCCCTGACCCCTGAAAACCACAGTTCTGCCTTGTCCAGGATGTCATACATTTGCCATCATGTAGCATGTAGCCTTTCGGAGTGTCCACCTTCCCTCAGTGAGATGCATTTACATTTCCTCTGTGTTTTCCATGGCCTGACACTCATTGCTTTTTAGTGTTGGAAAATATTCAATGTCTGGTGTCCCGCAGCATATTTATCCCTTCACCTATTGAAGGACATTTCGGTGGCTCCCAAGTTCTGGCAATCATTTAG
>RJWJ010028136.1:0-21614 GCA_004363605.1 Indri indri
TTTAAATTTGTTTAACTTTTTGACTCTTGAATAACACTTAGCTTAAAACATGAACCCTTTGTACAGCGGTACAGAAATATGCTCTTTCTTTATGTTCTTATTTTATATGCTTTTTTCTATTTTTAAAATTTTTGATTTTTATTTTGTACTTTTTCGATTTCTTTATTAAAAACTAAGACCCAAACACACACACTAGCCTGGGTTTACACAGGGTCAGGACCATCAATAGCACTGTCTTCCATCTTCACATCTTGTCCCACCGGAACATCTTCAGGGCCAATAGTGTGCATGGAGCTGTCATCTCCTACGATACCAATGCCTTCTTCTGGAATATCTCTTGAAAGACTTGCCTGAGGCAGTTTTACAGTTAACATTTTTTACATGTAAGTAGAAGGAATACTCTAAAATAATGATAAAACGTGTATTATAGTACATACATAAACCAGTAACATTGTCATTTAGTATCGCTATCAACTATTATGTACCGTACATAATTTTATGAGCCACACTTTCATACAACTGGCAGTGCAGTAGGTTTGTTTACACCAGCATCACCACAAACACACATTATCACAGCTATGACATCACTAGGTGATAGGAATTTTTAAGTTCCATTATATTAATAATCGTATGGGACCATCGTGGTATATGTGGTCTCTCATTGACCAAAACGTCATTATACGTTGCATGACTGTACTTTCAAAAGATAACTAATCTTGTGACCATCTAATAATCCACATTCTCTAGGGTGAAAAAGAAATAGTTAAAAATTGCTTCTAATTCTTGAAATTATAAATCTCATTGACCTTACGCTGTGGTGCTGGAACCTTCTTTAAAATATGACATTCCTTGACCAATATAGAATTATAAGAGATTATCATATATACACATATATGTATATTTTTGATATTTGGTGGGTTATTTTTGTGTTTGTTTGCCTGGCATGTTTATTTTTATGTTAATATTATTTACACAGCAATGCACATATACGTGTAAAATAACATATGTACATGAATTAACTTTGTGGTTAGAAAGGTATAAAATAAGAATGGCTCACCTCAAATGAAGGTGTTTAAACTGGAAATGTTTAAATTTAAAGAAATAGGATCTAGAGGAAAGAGTACAGATTTTGCAATCTGTTAACCCAAGGCTCAAATCCTAAATTTGCCACTTCTTATCTTTGTGATTTAGGGAAAATTACTTAACTTCCGTGAACCCCACATTTCTCATATAAAATAGAGATAAGTGATGTCTATTTCATAAACCCTGCTTTATGCCTTTTCCTTCTTTAAATGTCCTTTTGTTGGGAGAGTACTAATGACTGGGTTTCTGGAATTAATTGTAAGCTGAAGGGTGAAACCTGTTGAAGAAAGTAGAGTTTTATAAATAATTTTATAAACAATTTTCTTCATCTGTCAAGAAAATTAATGCTTAAGCATGCAGTGTTGTTATAAGAAAACTTAGTAATCAAATATGTGTTTAATGGAAATATGTATGAAATACATAATTGAATGATGTGGGTGCATTAAACAGAACTGAATATTTTATACCTGAAATTTACCTGATTGTTCTTCCCTGCAAATGAAAACTGTGCTTACTTTATTATAATTTTTTATTTATTCAATAACAACAGAAAAGTATAAAAGTGAATCTTGGAAGTTTTATATATATTTTCTCATTTAATATTATAATCCTGAAACATCATTTTCACTATTTAGAATCAAATGTCTCAGAAGGAAGTTTCTATGCAAAATCATGTAGTGTTTCAAACTTTTTATTCAAAAGACTTTCCTTTGACTATTCTTTGAAGCAAATAATTTTTTAATTTCTCAGTCCAGCAGATCACAACTCTCAAAACAAAAACTTTCTCCAACACTTTCTTACTACCTTTTTGATCTTGGAAACCAGTAAGAATAGCCATTACTGTTTAATACTAAGTTTTTATTCCTCCAAATTTTACCCCTAATTTGCCAAATTTTATCTGTAGTAATAAAGTAAGTTGCTGCTTTGTAGAGATACATGAATTTCTTCAAAATGCTATGGTACATATTAGGTTAGTGGGAAAGACTGCGTCGGATATAATCTGACCACATCACTTTGGCTCAGAACCGTAATGCAGTGCCTTATGCTCTCTCTCAGCAGATCACCGAAAACTTAGTCTATGAAAAGCCAGAGGACCCCCTGAATTTTATGCTGTGCCAGGTATGCAATGGGAGTAAAAAAGCAACCTTCCTACTCCCTTTATTGTAAGTGTAGCACACGTATAGCAAAGTGTACAAAACAAAAAGTGTACAACTCTGTATTATCATGAATTAAACAAACCTATAACTACCATTCAGGTTAAAAAACAAAATAAAACATTGCCAGCATCCCAGAAGTCCCCTCCTTTCCCTCAGTTATTGCTTCCCACAAAGGGACTCTTACTCTGACCTCTGTGATAATGACTTCCTTACTTTTCTTTGCAATTTTATCATTAAACCTTAATCATGAAACACGTGTTTAGATTTGTCAGCTTCGTGAACTGTGCATAAAGAGAACCAGTTCTATCAATCACTGAAAAAGGGCTATTTACATCTTCTAATGTGATTATGAAACAGGCCATTCTCCTTTTAATTCTGTTAATTTTCCCTTCATGTATTCTAAAATTCTGTCATGATGTATATTAATGATCATATGTTTTTCTGATTAATTTGCCTTTTTATTATTATGAAATGTTCATTATCCTTGGTAATATTTTTTGTCTTGGAGTCTATTTTCCCTAAAATTAATATATCCAGTTGAGCTTTCAGATCTTCATATCTTTCATACTTGGTATATATCTTTCCATCCATTTGTTTTCAACCTATCTGTGTTTTATATTTAAACCGTGTCTCTTATAGGTAGCATGTGGTTGGGTTGTAGTTACTTTCTTATCTATTCTGAAAATACCTGCTTTTTAATTGAACCATTTAGACCATGTGTGAACTTTAGACCATGTGTTTTTAAATAACACACAAATTAAGAAAGGATTTACGTTTTTAAAGTGAGTGAAGAGGAAAAAGGAGAAAAGAAGAGGAGAAAGTGGAATTGGCAGTGGTGACAGAGACAGTATGTGTCCCGCAAAGGCAAAGCCTAAGATATGTATCATCCAGGTCTTTTCAGAAAAAGTTTGCCATCCCTCATTTAGATCATTGTCATTTAACCTAATTATCAATATGGCTGAATTTAAATCTCTCATTTTATTATTTTCTGTTTGTCCCCTCTGTTTTTATATTCTTCTGTTGACTTCTTTGGGATTATTTGAATAATTTTAATATTTTATTTAATTTATCTATTGCCTTTTTAGCTATACCTCTTCTCATTACTTTTTTAGTGGTTGCTACAATATACCTAACATTTCACAGTATACTTAAAGTTAACGTTGTCCTACTTCACATAAAAGGAGGAAAGCTTACAACCATGTAGCTTTTATTCCTTTCCACTATCCTTCATGTTAAACTTGTCATATGTATTAACATGATATCATTTTTGCTTTAAATAATCACATGTGTTTTAAAGAACCTTAGAGGAAAGAATAACCTTTTACATTTATTCAGATAACGTATATTTCTAACACTCTTCATATTCATTTGTGAATTTCCAAGTTTCTTCTGAAATGATTTTCCTACAACCTGAAAAGCTTCTTTTAGCATATCTTGTACTGTAACATTGCTGGCAGTGAATACTCTTGGATTTCCTTCATCTAAAAATTTATTTTAGTTTCATTCTTGTAGGACATTTTTGCTGGATATGGAATTCTAAGTTCTTTTCTCCCCAACTATTTAAAAATATGCTTTCACCATCTTCTGAAAAGTAATCTTTGTAATTTCTGAGAGGTCCACAGCCATCCAAATTATTGTTCCCTGTTTATAATGTGTCATTTTTCTCTGGCTGCCTTCATAATATTTTTATCTTTAGTTTCAAGGGATTTGATCATGATACTCATTGGAATTTACCTTTTGGGGGGTTAGCTGAGCTTCTTAAATCTATAAACTTCCATCTTTCACCAAATTTTAGAAGTTGTCTGCTATAATTTCTTCAGATAGTTACCTGCCCCATTCTCTCACTTTCTTCCTTCTCTTCTTAAGTCTTAAATTATCCTTATGTTAGACCTTTTGATATTTTCCTACAGATCCCTGAAATTCTCTTCATTTTTTTCAAGTTTTTTCTCTCTCTTCTTCAGATTGAACAGTTCTTTGGCTCTGTTTTTAAGTTCACTGGCTCATCTGTCATCTATATTCTGCTATTAAGCCCATCCAGTGATTTTTTTTATTTTTCAGTGATAATATATCTACTTGATTCTTTTCTATATTTTCTATTGCTCTTCTATTTTCTATATATGCTTTCATTTCCAGTGTATTTTCCTTTACTTCATTGAGCATAGTTATTATAGCTGCTTTAAAGTGCTTGTCTAGTAATCCCACCGCTGGATCACCTTGGAGTTGGCATCTGTCAATTGTCTTTCCCTTTTAGAATGCGTTGCATCTTCTAGGTTTTCTGTAAGTGGGATAATTTTAGACAACCTTGGATATTGTTAATATTATATTGTGTAGACTGAGTTCTACTGTATTCCTCTGATGAATATTGATGCTTTTGTTTTAGCTGGCAGTTAAGATGCAAACTGTAAGCTCTCACTTGCCTCCTGTGGCTGATGGGTCATAGCTCAGATCAATTCTTTAAGCTTTTGCTTTCTGACTTTGAATTTGTCTGATAAATACGTGTTTTCAGGATCAGGCTGCTTCTCTGATTCCACAAAGACAGTGGGATTTCTATCTGAGTTTTCAGCATTCCTGCACTACCACAGCTATGGCTGTGGCTGTAACTGCCATTGGGTCAAAGTTGAAAAAAGAACCATTCCATGTTGGTCCCTTGCTCCAAGTTTAGACTCTTCTCCAAATTCTTCCTGTCTTTGCTTAGTCTCCAGAGCCTTCAGGTAGTTGTGGGTTGTTTTGATCTGTTTTGTTTGTTTGTTTGTTGGGGAGGGGGACCTTGTATTTTGTTCATAGTATAGAGTTATTTCAGGATTTATTTTTAAGTGTCTCCTCCTGCATAAATGAAGCAGAGCTTCCTTTTTAAAAATAATATATGTATTTAAAGCTTTATCACATAAAATTAAACATGTAGTATTTTCATTTTATTTAATTTAAAATAGTTTCTAATTTTCACTGTGATTTCTTCAACTTATGAGTTTTTACATATTATTGTTATAAATTATTAGATATTAAATTTTGTAGTTATCTTTTTGTTTCTAAGTCAATTGTACTTTGCTTATAGAAGATACTGTGCATGACGTCAAATCTTTGAAATGTGTTGACTTGTTTTATGACACAGCATATGGTTAATTGTAGTGAATGTATTATTTAGAGTTGAAAAAATGTTTATTCTGCAATTATTAGAGAATGTTCTGAATATATTCATTAGGTCAGGCTTGCTAAACAAATTGTTCAGGTTTTCTAATATGATTGTGAATTTGCCTGTCTTCCATAGTTTGGTGAGTTTTTGCTGTATACATATGGTTGAGGATATATCATTAGGCACATATGAATTTAGAATTTTTATATCTGTCTGGTAAATTGCACTTATTTTAAAGAGGTGTGTTATGAACTCTGACTGCTCTGTTCAAGTTTATTGTAGCTATACCAGATTTATTTCAGTTAATATTTAAGTGGTATATCTTTCTCTATCTTTATTACTTTTAACTTTTCCCTATCCTTAAATTTTAGATGTGTTTCCTATAAATGGCATATAATTGGGTTTTGCTTTTTTATCATTAGTACTCAAATCTGGCAAGCTTTTAACCATTTACATGTGATATAATTAAAGATAATATTTTGGTTTAAATCTCTTGTTTTGCCATGCACTATCTATTTGTCCTACCCATTGTGTTTCTTTTCTCTACTTTTTGCCTTTTTTGTCACTCTTCTTTCCCTGTATTAGCTTAGAAGTTGTATACTTTTATACATTTTTTGGTTTCTTGTTAGAGTGATTTTTTTTTTAATTAAGGACCTTTATTTTTTAAAGCAGTTGTAGTTTCATAGGAAAATTGAGCAGAAATTACAGTGAGTTCCCATTTACCTCCTTATCCTTACCCTAACCCCTACCACTGATTTCTCCTATTATTAACATCTTACATTGGTGTGGTACATTTGTTACAAATCAAAGAGCCAACATGGATACATGGTTAGTAACTAAAGTCCACAGTATACATTAGGGTTCTCTCTTTATGCTGTACATTCTATGGTTGTTGACAAATGTATATGACATGTATCTACCATCACAATATCATACAGAATGTGGTCTCTGCCCTAATAGTCCTCTGCATATTTTTAATGGTTCCCCTAGAAATTGCAACATGTATCTTTGACTTATCAAAGTCTAAATTATTTATTCCAACTTAGTACAAGGACTTCTGTATTTTAAATTTCTACACATTTTAACCCCACAAAATATGGTGATTTTAAGTAGACCAAAATTGCAAATGGAAAAAAAATATTCTTTTTTATTCTCCTTAGGTACAGGAAATGATGAGAAAAAGAGAAAAAATGTGAAACCTGCAAAGAACGAACCTCTCTTCGGTATTGTTTACAATCATCAGTGTCAATACTATGTTCTGTTTTCCAATCTGAAACATGGTTTTCGAATAGGCATTGGTGGTGAATGTGTTTTTACTTTTTAAGTAAAAATCTATAGGGTATCTTTGTAAAATTCACATAACAGTTACAGACATCTCTGGCTAATCATAGAAAAATATACACGTTATACTTATCCATGCATTGGTATTTCAGTACTCATTCCACTAAAGCCCTGAACAATAACAAGCTCACAAATCCTGAAGAGGATAAAGAAAATACTATCGGCAATTTATATGTACTTCTCATAAAGCATACAAATGTATCCTGTCTCTAAGCTGTTTACAAAATTCTCACTCAGAAAATGTGTGGAAAATAATTTATAACAGCACTTTTTTTCTCTTAATGAAAGATTGCTGTTGTAATAACTCTTGTATTTCTTAATACCTTCAACATATTTTTGTTGTTTTCCTCTTTAACCCTGCTTGTCACGCTCTGCCATTAGTAGATGTGATTTAACCTTTACCTAGGAATACCTCACCTTCTGATTTTTAACCTACAGCAAAACTCAAATATGTTATACTATTCTGTACACACCTGCAGGTGAGGCAGAATGTCACTTTCTCATTATCTTTATCCCCTGAAGAGTATCTACATCATGTGGAATGTATAACCAGTCCAACTGGTATTTTAAAGCAAAAAGTTTAAACTTGGTCTGTCTGGTATGAGAGCCCAGAAATCATAACTAAGGTGATCATCTGATACTACTTTTGTAAGATGAACCTTCCATTTAATTTCTATTTGAACATTAAAGGAGACACGATTCTGACATTGTTTAGCTGATGACTTGGTGGGATTATGTGGTCACATTAGAATGAATTAAGCTTCTGTTTGCACAATCACACACAAACCTTACTTTTTTATATGTATCTGACTTTCATTTCTCATAATTTTCAAAAAAAAATCCTTATAATTGCAAAGTTTATTTAGTTTTTTCTTTCAGTTGTCCACAGAATGTATGTGTGCTCAGACTTAATAAATGCTCTCATTTAACAGATAAGAAGCTTGTCTGTTGATTGTGAGCTGGCAAAACAAGGTGAAAGTGGATGAACTTGTACTGAACCTATGGGAAAAGTTTGAGTAGCATGACTAAGGTTATAACTAATCCATTGGTTGAACCAAATAACCCAAAGCTGGAAAAGCCAATAATATTATTAGTGATCAAAACCTCAAGTGTTATCAGCGACTGAAATTAAGTATTAAATTTAGTTCACTGCTTTTCGGTCCTAACAGCAGACAGCTTTTGCATGTTTCTTAAAGCAGAACACCCAAGATCCAACCACACCAGCCACTTCAGCCTTTTGCATTGGCTTTCTGTGATGCGTTTCACAGCTGTCGTTTTTGACCTTTCATAATGAGGCAGTGGACCAGAGGGGATGGGCTTGGTATGGTCCAGTGATCCTGTCTGAACACGTTTGTTTGCAAGAGAAGGGAGAAAATGGAGATCAAGCTTCAAGTGCAGTGACTCAGGCTCTCCACCAAAAGAGCTATCTAGTGTGGAAGATCAATCGGCTAAAATTACATTCAGTTCTCAGTCCTTAAGAGGAAGGAAGTAGTCCCAGGCCAGGAGTGAACCCTAAAGGTGAGAATATGGGTGGAATTAGTTGTCAAACAGAAGAGGAAAAGGAGTCTCAGAGTTGACCCTCTCAGAGTAAAACTGACAGAGGACATGGATGGACATGTAGAATAAAAATGGGGAATAAAAGTTTCAATGTCATAATAATCAGAGATCAAAAGGCATAACTACCCTTGAAGAAATCCTTCAAGAATTCTTATGAAGAAGGAATTATTTACAGAGATGTGAGGTGTGAGGTATATGTCTCAAGTGTTGCTAAATGAGATAATATTTGTAAAAAGCACTTAGAACAGTGCTGGACATTGGTAGTCCTAATTATTTTGATAGTATTATTATCAACAGTAGTAATATCGGATTTTGCCTTAGCAATTCTGATCACCCTCCCTCACTCCATTTTTTAGCCACCCTGATACCTGCACAGTAATGGACAGCAAAGCTACTAGAGCAGTTTTCCTGGGTCTATCCTCTCCTTCTTCCATCTAAAGAATAAATATGACATCATTGGTCATTAGGGAAATGTAAATCAAAACCACAATGAGATATCACCTCACACTCACTAGGTTGGCTATAATAAAAAAGACAGACAATAACATATATTGGTGAGAATTTGGAGAAATTGGAACCCTCATATGCTGCTAGTAGAACGTTAAGTAGTACAGCCACTTTGGAAAACAGTTTGGCAGTTCCTCAGAAAGTTAGATACTGTGTTATCAAATGACTCAGCAATCCTACACCGAGGTATATAGTCAAGAGAATTAAAAACATATGTCTACACAAAAACTTGTACATGAACGTTCATGGCGGCATTTATAGTAACCAAAAAGTAGAAACAACCCAATTGTTCATTGACTGATGAATGGATTTTTAAAAATGCAGTATATACATATAATAGACTATCGCTTGCCTTAAAAAGAAAGGGAATCTTGTCACATGCTACAACATAGATGCACTTTGAGGACATTATGCTAAATGAAATAAGCCAGTCACAAGAAGACAAATATTACATGATTCGCCTACATGAGGTATCTAAAGTAGTCAAATTTTCAGAAATAGGAAGTTGAAAGCTAATTACCAGGGACTTAGGGGGAGGGGAAATGGGGAGCTATTTAATGAATTTAGACTTTCAGTTTTGCAAGATGGAAAAGTTGTGGAGATCTGTTGCACAACAATGTGAATATACTTAACACTACTGAACTGTACACTTAAAAATGGTTATAATGGTATAATATTTTATGTTATGTGCTTTTTACCACAATAAAAAATTTCTTTAATTCAAAATGAAAAAATGTTATATCCATACAATGGAATATTATTCAGCAATAAAAAGGAAGAAAGTGCAGATATATTACTATGGCATGGATGACCCTGGAAAAATATTATGCTGAGTAAAATAAGCCAGACACGGAAGGCCACATATTGTCATTTCATATATATGAAATGTCCAGGATAGGAAAATCCACAGAAGCAGAAGTACATTAGTGGTTGTTGGGCTGGAATGGGGTGGTAATGGGAAGTGACCGCTACTGGGCATGAGGTTTCTTTTAGGAGTGATGAAAATATATTAGAATTAGTGGTAATGATTGCACAACTCTGAATATTCTAAAAAGCACTGAATTGTACACCTCAAAAGGGTGAATTTTATGGTATGTGAATTATATATTAATAAAGCTATTTTTAAAGAAACGTGGAGGTTAATATTTTCAAGTTCCACCTTATGACAAAGAAGAGGAAGGAGAATAGCTGTGAAACTCAAAAACAACAGAAACAGGAAGACCTGAGCCTCCCAGGAGAATTATCCTACTATTTTCCCCACTCTTTACAAATTCCCTGTTTCACTGTTTGGTCTCTTGCATATACTTTTTATAAATCTATTGTATTTATTTATTTTCGTAGAGACAAGGTGTCGCTCTGTTGCCCAGGCTGGAGTGCTGTGGCACAATCACAGCTCACTGCAGCCTCAAACTCCTGGGTTCAAGTGATCCTACTGTGTCAGCCTCCAGAGTAGATAGGACTACAGGCACGTGCCACCATGCCTGGCTAATTTAGTTATTTTTTTATAGAGATAGGGTCTTGCTGTGTTGCTCAGGCTGGTCTCAAACCTCTGGCCTCAAGTAATCCTCTGCCTCAGCCCCCCAAAGCCTTATGATTACAAGTGTAAGCCACTGCACTCAGCCTACTTTATTTTTTTAAATTAACCTCCTAGTATTTCTTGACTAGTAACTCATTCTCAGCTTTACTCACCCACGCTTCTCCACCTGTCTTCTTTTGCTCTTATGTCATTAACCTTGGTATTAATTCTATTCAAACCCACCTATTCTTATATTTAAGTTGTGAGTATATAAGTGTAGTTATATCTGTTGGTGTTTTTGTGCTCATATGTGCCTAGATATATTTGTGTGTACAGGGGTGTGGACAAGTATGGTTCCAGGTGACTGTGTACCTGTGCTTGAATATTTACATCAATTATTTGGTTGGGAATATTGTAAGGATAAAACTCAGAGAAAATTATGTTTTTTTGAGTGGCAAACAATATTAGTGCATCAGTGCCTCATTAGGGTCTCAAAAGGCTATTTTTTTCTTGTGGCGTTGGCAGAATTTTCAATAAGATTACACCGGATGGAGAGTGGTAGTGTGGTCTGTTACTGTCAACAGCTGGGATTCCAACAGTCAGAGTTAAACTGTCTGCCTAATTCTGTGTTTTATTTTTTTTTAAGAAAAAGAAATTCTCCTCAAACTCCATTAAAATTACAACAAAGATTTACAAAAGGAAGTATATCGAATAAAATACTCAAAGCAGGAGGGAGAGAGACCAGAGATTTCTATGATTTCTGAAAACAGAAAGCAGATGGGATAGCAATGACAGGTGAACTAGGGCAGAGGCCACAGCTCAGCATCCACAAGGGCAGCTAAGCGGAGGCAGAGCCCCAGAGGGAAGGAGATACTCATATAGAGGAAAGGAGGGAGCCGTGAGTATCTAAAGGACTTCTCTTGCCTAATGACCTTAACACTGTTTTAGTCACCTACCACCAGCTACACTAGTCATCGCGAAAACTGCCCCACCTATGAAATTATTCATATAAACAAATTGCACTACCAGGAATTACACTGAACCTGGAGAATTTTATAGTTAAATTTGTGTCAAATTATTATAATAAGAAAAAATGGGAATAATTCTCCAACCACTCATTGGTTAAATACATTATGGCACATCCATGTAATGAAATTCTATCCATCCAATTAATATTGCTGTAATTCTTGTTTAATTATATGAATGAATATAGTGAGATCTACCCCACATCACATAACAATATACCTCTACATACATAATGATATACATATACATATGCATAAAAAGAGAGTCTAATAGGAAAAGAGACAGACTGAAAGAAATAAAAGAATATAAAAAATCAGGAATATATGAAATCTTGAGTTGGAATGCTTTTTCTAAGCATAATGCCAAAGCCAGAGATCCTTAAGGAATATATTTATATAATCAACATGAAAAAATCAACATGGGACAAAAGTTAGCAAAATGGTAAGTGATTAAGAGTAATAGCTGCAATATACATGATAGGTCAATATCCTAAATATGTAACAAATTCCTACAAATAAATTTGTAAAACTATAAATACCCCCAATTAAAGAAGAGGGTTAAAAATAGGAATGGGAAACTTTCTGAATAAAAGAAAAAGAAATTAAAACAAAAATTGATGCTAATTAAATGTCTTTTATAGCTTTTTTAAAAAGATAGCATCTAATATACTTAGGAGTACAGAGAAATGGGCACTTTCTTATACTGTTGTGGGAAGTATACATTTTACAACCTCTCCGAAATGCAATTTGACCACATGAATCAAAAAACTTTAAAATGAACGTGGCCTTTAGTCAGATAATCTAATTCAAGAAATTTGTTGTAAGGAAATAATATTTTAAAATTTATGTAAAAAGATATTTTCTACAGCATTATTTATAACATTGAAAAATTTAAAAATAACCTGAATTTTCAACTTGAGGGGTTCAATTAAATACATAATAGCATACTGATGTAGTGGGATATAATACATCCATTAAAATTATGCTGTAAATAATCACATAGGGAAATGTCTGCACCATACTATTAAATGAAAATAACTGAGTTAGAAGACTATAAGTAGCATGATCTCAATTATGTGGGGAGAAATACAAAGAAGATAGGAAGTGCCCTGAGGGTAGGGTTTTCTGCCTACTTTATTCATGCTAGAACTGTGCCTGACACATAGTAGTCCCCCAAATAGTTCCTGAATGGATGATTCTACACCAAAATGTTCATTGTGTTTATCACTGGGTGAGGAAGTATAGGTGATTTTTATTTTCTACAACAGATAAACACTCATCTTGTTATCAGAATAAAATGATGAATGTTGTTTTAACAGCAGAGAATAATTTAATGCCATTCTTAAATAAATGCAAATACCTTCATACAACTGGCACTTTGGTGGCACACTTTGGCTCTTCTCAAACATTCCTTAATGTAGTGATTTCTCCCTCACCCCAGGACTGAGTAGAACTAATTCACACTAAGCTGCCCCAAATCAGAAATTCATTTATTCATTTGACACTAGTCTAGTTTGGATTAGGCAGCAAGGGCAGGGAAAGAACAGCAGCAAATAAACAACACCATACTTTGATTTGTTTTACAAAGGAAATAAAACAAGATGATATAAGAGAAAGCAACTGGAGTGGAGGGTGCAGAGTACTTCAGCTGGCAATCGGGAGAGGCTTCTCAGAGGAAGTGAGAGCTGAGCTACACCTGAAGGGTGACAAGGAGACAGCCCTGGGAACAGCTAGGGGAAATGGGTTCCCACTACAGAAATCAGCAAATGCAAATGCCATGTTGTTGGGGGATACATAGAATGAGAGGAGTACTTAGAGGACCTTTTTGATCCCAGAGTGGATTTAAATTGCATCACAGAATCTTCCACACCTGATGTCTAATAAACAAAAACTTTTAAAAATTGAAAGCATAGATATTTACCAAATATCAAATTAAGAGAGGTCACAACCTAATTCAGTGTTCTTCAAAAACTGGTGGCCAAGGGAATAAAAAAGAAGGTTCCAGGGGAAGAGCAGAGAAATACCACTGTGTTTATCAGAAAACAGAAGCCTGGAATTCTCACTATGACCCTTAAATCCAAACAGAGTTGCTTTGCCTTCTCAAATTTCTAACTAGGAACTAGAGAGGGACGTGGGGAGCTGACTCCTTCTGATGGAAGTGCAGTGTCAGGGTTAGACTCAGGGTTAGACTAACATAACGGGTCAGGCCAAGGAAGAGACAAGGAGGACTGAGAAGGAACAGCCAGAGAAATAGGCGAAGCACAAAGAGAATAGGATTTTATGGAAGGCAGAAGATCGGGTAGGTAGCTGTGTCTATTGCTGCAGAGAGACTGAGTAAATGAAGACCAAGAAGTGTTCACTGAATTTGGCCAAATAGTGGCCTTTTGTAACTTGACTAGCAGTTTCAATGGAGTGGTGAGAATGGAGGCAAGATTGAATTTGGTCGAAGATTTATTGTGTTCAATAGATAAAAACAAACCAGTTGCTCAGGAAAAGTATAATTCTTCCAGGTACTGAGACCAGAGATGTTTTCCCTTGGGACCTCTTAGACGCAAAATGTAAGGTTGTACACAGCATCCTCAACAACATCTTACACAATAAACACAAGTTTTATAGAGTTGCCCTTTAATAATGGAAATCAGAGATATCACAGAGGGTTTTCTTTATTGAGTGAAAAATTGGGCTAAATGATTATTTTACTGAAATACAGTTATTCCATATAATAACCATAAATGGTTATGGAAATAAGCTTAAATCCTTCCAAATATAAGAGTCTATTAATGTTGGGATATCCCTTTCCTGGAAAAGGTTTAGACAGGCTTTGAGAAGCAGTCTTGTGGTGGCCATAATCTAAACATACGAACCGAGTTAAGCATGTGTCATCTCCAGGAGCTGAAGGGAATATGGGAATGCCAATCAATGTTGAGTGAAAGGATGGCTAAGAGAGAAGACCCATCGAAAGTCGAAATGCCTGAATTTTTCCATTTAAGGAAAATTTGTAAAGAGAATAAAGACCAACTGGAGAAAAAACAATTTTCAGAGGCCCTAGAGAATTTTGTGGACCTGGGCACCTGAAGCACATTGTTTACGGGTTTGACTCAGTTATTTTTAACATAGAAGCTGAGCTATGCTCAGTAACCTGCTCTGCTCTACAGGGAGCCAGGGTGCTCTGGCAGACTTACTCTTCAGCGAATTCTGCAGAAAGTGGCTTCTTACTTATCCCAGGAACAACGCTGTGCTCTCTATTAGCCTCACTGTGCAGATAATAGAAAAAAAATCACATTTGTGATTTAAAGTTTCAATACAATGTGAAAAGTACACTGATCTACCTACACTCAAACAGTAAGAGTGCAGGCTGTGAGGACAGGCCAACTGAGCTCTCACCTCTGGAGAGCTCTGTAACTGTGGGCAGGTGACATCCTCAACTTTCTGTTCCCTCATCTGTAAAATGGGGGAATAATAGTACATATCTTACAGGGCTTTGTGAACTGTAAATATGACAGTCCCTGGGACTTTCAGTAAATACTGAAATTATGCTAGACAACATCATGTTTTGAGAAGTATTTTTTCCTGAAATTGGTGACTAGAGAGAGCAAAACACATTAAATAACCCACATTCCTAAGTCAGAAAACTTCCAGATAAGGGGCCAGCCACTGTCCCACCCAGTTTGCACGCCAACTCCCTCCCTCAGCCATAAAAAGTGGATTTGAAGCGAAGGGTGTGTTTAGGGAGTGCAGTGTTTGTGAAGACAACATTCCAGTGCTTCCTTGCCCCAAAGATGAGAGAGGAAAGCCCCATGAGGATTGAAAAGTTTTACAGTGTGTATGGGGCCAACATCTTTTAGCCCAGTCAGATATCACCTTAGTCAGCAGGCTTGCAAACTTGTCTTGGAACTACCACGGAGAAGGACAAACACTGGAGGGTGACGGTGCAGTGGAATGGCCAGGCAGAGGGGCCAGCATGCTCCCTGTAGCTCCTGGTTCCCGAGATGTACAGGAGATGGACGTGGCCTGAGAACTGGGGTCCTGGAGGGTGGGTGAGATTGAAGGACACAGACTGGCTGCAAACCAGTGAAGAGGGCAGAGCACCCTCTGGGGCTTAGGAGAGCTGGGTTCAGCAGAACTCTCCTCCGCCAGCCCTGGACATCACCTCTGTCTGCACTGGTTCTGCTGGTGATGAGCTAGACAGTGGGGATGGCCAACAGAAAGGACAGCCACCTCCCAGGCCGGTTGCACAAGATGATGTCATTTCCCTCTCAGATGAGCAGATACAGGGAATTGGGGGGGGGGGTATTAAAGAGAAGACCCTCTCCCATCCTCCCCCCACTCCCCAAACCACTCGAGTCTCAAGTCTGAGTTATGGCGATAGGAAGAAAACATCTCAGTCTTTCTAGCAGAACTGAGATTTTTTAGTAACATGAATTCACTGATGAGCTTGGAATCGGGTTAAGATGTGGTTAAGGAGCCACTTAGCCAGAGGGAAAGGAGGGATTAGCAGAACAGAGCTGGAAATCAATTACTGGAAAAATAAACCTGTCATACATTAAGGACTTGACATTCCTCACCTGATCAGTTGCACTTCTTACCTGAATAATGATCTTCCTCCTCCTAGCTAGTCTCCTGTCTGTCGTTGCTGGGTTTTGTGTTCACATTATCTATTTCAAAAAGATTGTTAAATCTTTTTTATTTTCTCCACACATAATCCTAGTAATAGAATATAAAATGCCTAAGACATGAATGGAAACATATGTCCTTGTTTGTTTCCCTGCTACTTTAGCACAAAGATTTCCAGAAGTAGAGCACGTTTTCAATAATTTAAATGTTTCTCTTTTTATACTTATAGATTCTTTGTAAACACATGAGTGCAAAAATAGAAGACTA
Organism: Indri indri; assembly: GCA_004363605.1. Taxonomy (NCBI): domain Eukaryota; kingdom Metazoa; phylum Chordata; class Mammalia; order Primates; family Indriidae; genus Indri; species Indri indri. The sequence goes on from RJWJ010028136.1 coordinate 16,198, forward strand.
TAAAAGTCACCCATATTTTACTATCCAGCTGTACTCCTATTAATATTTGCTGTACATTCTTACTATTATTTAATTCGCAAACTTTTTAAAAAATTAAAATGTATCGAATTACACAAACTATTTTGTAAACTGCTTTTTCCTTTTTAGCACCCATAAGAGTGCCTGACACATCATAAGTTTTTAATAAATGTTAATATTTGCTGAACAAATGTGTGAACTTATTTCCACAGCATTCATAATTTTTCTGTGGAATCATTTTTAACAGTTGCGTAGAATTCTATTATGTGAGTGATCATAACTTACCTAACCAGGCCCTGGAGAGCCGAAGAGGAATAAGGCATTGTGAAGGACCCACACACACCCCAGGCAGTCCCCTTTTGAGGGGGCACCTGTTACCAGCCGCTCTAGCCCCCAGTCATCAGCCCACTTCAGGAATTGCCTCAGCTACAGAAAGCTGCCTTCCCAAGGTGACCTGCACGGAAGGACAGATCATAGAGGGGCCCAGTGCGAGCACCTCTCACGGGCCATCTTCCTCCAGAGCTTCCCAGGGAGGGGGGTTGCCTGAGGCTGTCCCACCTAGACTGCAGCTCTTCTTCTCTCTCTGCTCAAGCCTGCTTCTTCCCTCCCCTTTCCATGGGTGTTAATCTCAGGGCACTCCCTAATAAATATACTGCTCACTAAACTTCATCTTACAGCCTGCTTCTGCAGAACCTAACCTGTGACAGAGATGGTCCTGACCCTTGATGAAAGAACTCATAAACACTCGCATTACTGCCATTAGCCATCTCTAACACAGGTTAAATACGCTACAATGCATGTATACTGTGACGTGCTATACAGCCGTGAAAAGTAATGTGCTTGGCGCTGTGTAGGACACGTGGCAGCTCCAGAAGGTGTTACGAGGGGAAGGTAGGGGAGGGGATGAGAGAGAAGGGAGGAATTAGACACCAACAGATAATTACTGGAGCCCTCTTTCTTTGACCTAATTTCTCACAATCTATTCATTTCCAGATCTCTTGATCCTTATTAGTCTTTGGACCACATATGGTGTGAGCATTGCTTGGGCAATTCTGATGCCCATGAATATAGCAAGTTACAGAAACTGACACTGGACATGACCCTAAACAGGTAAACACGTATCCACATCACTATGAGCAGTCTGGATTCACAGGCCTTTTAACACACAAAAGCAGAAGGAAGGATCAAATCACACCCATAAGACAAAATCAAGTCAAACCAAAATAAAAACAAAAACCCTGAGTTCGTATTTGAGTAAAGCCGGGACCTGGGAGGGATGCGCAAAAGTGATGAGCTGAGGCCTGTCAAGGCGCTTCCACCTGTCAGAGTCGCACATTCCAGAGCAGCAGAAATCTACCGGCAGAGCTTCCGGTTACTCCCTGCCTGGGAGGGAAGGCTCAGGCGGCAGCAAGCTCAGCCCATGTGTGACGCCTCCTCCCAATCACAGACCACCCTTGGCTGGGCCCAGAGGTTCAAAGAATTGCTGCAGGTAGAAAAGCACCGTGGGCTGCTGTGGACTGGGAGTGGGCCGGCACAGCTCCAGGAGGAGGAGGCCAGGGCTGGGTGAGTAGACTGGTTTCACTCCGCAGGGGAGCGGTGCCTGGGGTGCTTTCCTGGGAGGGAAGTTAGCGGTCCGAGAGGGAAGGGGGAAGAAGTTGTGTTCTTGACTAATAGAGTCTGTCATCTTTTGTAATTTAGGATATTGTGACTGTCTGTTCTCTTTTACTTTGAACTGTACAAATTACATCCTTTCAACCTTCAATATTCGTCCTGTTCTCAGAACTGAGTTAAAGCTCTAGAGGTGTTAGGCAGCCATCCTGATTTCAACCTCAAATTTCCTCACAGAAACACCAAGGAAAAAATCTGAGAACCCTGAGAAACCCTATATCACCTGATTGAATCAGATAGACACACCTTTGCAGACCTTCGATTCCCTCGTGGAGTCAGAAAAGCAAAAGAAAATTTAAGGAAACGGATCGTGGTCTTTCTTAATAATCTGTCCCTTAGCCTAGCAGTTTACTGGTCTTCTTGTCAGAAATCACTTGGTCGTGCCAACTTGGAATGGAATGTGTGAGGCAGTTTACTCACCGTTCTTCTCTGCAAGCAGTTGTGCTTTACAAAAGTGTCAGTTGAAATAAGTCCACAAATTAGCTTTATCTACACAATGTTATTTTTACATAATTTATTTTTACTTTTTGCCAGTTAGATCTACCAGGATCTGCAGAACATAAAGGTACTTTTTGTTCTAACATTTTTACACAAAATACAAATTTGTTTCAAATAATGCTAATATTATTCCACATTTACATTCTATATTCATGTTTATGAGCCTAAAACCCCACTTCTAATTAGTTTTAAGATTCTTAAGACATTTAAGAATTTTTATTATTTTAACTGTTTTCTTTTAATTAAAGACAATGTTTATTGACTACTTCTTGCCTGAGTAAGGTTGCAACAGACTGTTTTTGCTTTGTGCTGCAATAGTCTTAAAAATCAACTCGCATATCTTTTTTAACTACCTGGGACGAATCACGGACTTTTAGGTGCTAAGGTGACCTTAGACACCATTTAGTCAAGAGAAAAAATGAAATCTCTAAATTTGTTTTTGACGTTTCCCGTTTACATTCTTCACCAGAGCAAACACCAGTCAGCCCTAGAATATGCTGTACCCTGCTCTGGAATCTGGGCCCAATGGCCATGCAGGCTGCCCACAGACCTGATGGGCCACCATTCCCTAACAGGGACAGAGACCACAACGGGGAGGAGGCGCCCTCATCATCGCACCTCCCCCAGATATTCTCCACGGCATTCCTGCCCTGGGCCTGGGCATCCCACCGCCACCTCCCACACCTGAGGTCCTCACACAGTTGAGAGTGCCTGAGCCATTGCTTACGGCTTAATCCTTGCTCTCCGGTGAGTGGATGACTCCAATCAGTTAGGGAGCACCAGGAATCAAGGGCAGTGCTGTCCAGTAGAACTTTCTGTGAGGAGGGAAATGTTTTAGACAATAGCCACTAACCACATGTGGCTATCACGTCTTTGAATGTAACTAGAACGACTGAAGAACTGAAGTTTTACTTTCATTTCATTGAATTCGTTTGACTTTAAATAGCTGCATGCAGCTACTAGTTACCGTATTTGTCAACACAGGTTTAGAGCTTTCAAACAGAAACTTGATAGGTGCTGTGAGCTGTGGGTATCATTCCCAGGGAGTCATCCTACCCTAAATTGAAGCAGCCCAGCAATTTTCTTCATGTGAAGTGTCCACACCCATCTTGACTCTCCTAAGTCAAGCAACTGTCTGCTCTTGTCCTGGGTTTCAGGGTCAGGGCTAAAGCAATAGCATATTGTGTTTCATGGTTTCTCCCTCTCCCATTTCTCTTTTTTTTTCTTTTGTTAATCCAAATTTCTCTAACATGAGCTAGAGTTTGAGGTGTGGTTTGTGTGTTCTCTGGGGCAACAAACTTGGGTGAGGAAAAGAGGTAATGAACTTGAAAAAATGATCTCATGCTTATTGGGCGAGTCTCACTTCTTTTTCTTCTGCTTTGAAAATCAGTGTGTTTAGTGAGCAATTTTTTTAAAACCTGTTCAATGTGTCTGGAAACATCAACACTCTGGATGTGAATAATTTTTATGAGAAAACAAACGGAATGAAGACACAAGAAAGAAAAATCAAGAAATATAATTCTAGCCTTTAAAAATATGCACTCCTTAAAGCAAAGGAACTCCCAGCATGTTTAACAACTCAAGCAAATCATCACGGTGCCAGCCCACTGGGCAGTTTTTCCACAGGGCGGGGCCCACGGGGACTACTGCTTTATGCGGAAAGCATTTTGAGGTGAGTTGCACACTGTCCAAGGCAATACGGTTTCTAACGTGGGCAGTTGCTACTCTGCCCTCTGCCCCTTCGTAGTTTTTCAATTCACCTCATCCCAGCTGTTCCCTTTAAAGCCCTGCCAGGTAAAGAACTCTTGTATGTGAGAGGGAAGCAGTGCTTTAGAATAACGTGGGAAATTTCAGAAGACCGCATGTGTGAAACACACCTCTCACACCTGCCGAGAGAAGGCAGGAAGCGAGCGTGGGGTGTATCCTCAGGACTCAGCGTCCATCCACAGACAGAGCCAGAGCCAAGCCCCCAAATCACGAGTCAGGAGGTTTGTCTTTTTAGGCTCTATCTTCTCTTTGGGTCTCTCTCCTTCTCCTGGTGTCTTCCCTCTCCCTTTGAAAGTTCAGCATGAGGAGGGATCTGACAAAGTCATTCACGATGAGGCGCTGGCATTGATGGCTCCTGAGACTTAATGTGCCTCTTTTATATGTATTTGCATTTTAGTCAGGAAACAAGGAACGGTTCTCTAATTGTGGCATTTCAGAAATTAGGTTGAAGAATGAGGAAAACTTTGAATGAAGGGAGAGGGTGGAAGGCATTCTCCTTGCTAGCTTTGTTCATGTGACTCCCTTTCCGCCTCGACTCGTAAGGAAAAGGCAGGCTCAAGGGCAGAGGATCGGGAGTTTCTCTTAATTTTAAAGAGACATAAAGGAAGGTGGCGTCTCCCTGTCTTAAAAAAGGAGAATGAACAGTGACAAACTTCACGCAAGGCTGGCTTAAGAGTAAAGAGACCTGGACTTAAACCCTAACTCTGCTAATAATTCATACACCAAAGAGCACGAACAAGTCACGTCCTCTCTGTGAGCCTTGGTTTCCTTATCTGTGAATGAGGGGACTGACTACAAAGCCTCTAAGTTTGCAGCCAGAGCCGACATTTTACCATGCCGTGAACGGGCACATGGCCAATAACTGCCCGAGGATAAACGACTCCTTAATTTCTCCTGAATTACATACCCTTTAAGACAAACAAAAACTACCAAAAGTGTAGCCATTGACTTCTAGGTGTGTCATGCATCAATTCATTTGAGAGTTTATAATTTCACTTTCTAATGTGATTCTTTGTCAAATTGGCTTTTTCGATATATGGCAATCTATTCTTTTGTGGGTTCAGAATAATTTATTAAACAAACTTGGGTGATGAAAAGAGGTAACAACATTCCAGGAAGGGTTGCTGTGGCAGAGGCTGGGAGGGAAGAAAAGCCATAGACGCATATCCACCACGGCTTCAACACCCCTGCAGAGCTATTTGCTAAGGGCAGAGAGGGGGATGCAGGAAAGGAAGGATAATTCTGGGCAAGGGAAGTTTGGGGGGAAGAAGAGGTTTTTCGGCTGGGCTTCAGAAGATGGTAAAGTGATCAATAGGCAAGAATAGGAGAAGGGATTCCAAAGAGAGGGACAACCTGGAAGGACAGTCACTGAGGAGGCAGTGGAATATGGCAAGCAGGCCGTTGGGAGCCTGGTTGGATACTGCCTTGAATCCAAGCTAAGGAGTTTGTATTTTATCTCAGGTGCT
>RJWJ010028137.1:0-21634 GCA_004363605.1 Indri indri
TCAATAATGACAATCCTCAAAGTCCTTGGGACTGTTTTTCAGAGTTTCTTCTTTTTTTCAGTCCTGAGGTTGAAAAATACATTAGCAAAAGGAACCCAAGATTTATTTTGGTGAATTTGAGAATTCAGCCTGGTGATGGCAGAAACAGTTATGAAGAATAGAGATGCACCTGCAGGAGCTTGCTAGGATGAAATATCTCTCCAAACACTTTAATAAATGGAAAATCCTTCCATTACCCAACATTCAGCTCTTTTCAAATCATCGCACATTATTGGAACACATGCCCAAGCTCACTGTCTATTAATATTACCGCTTAATTATAAGCTTACTGCTGGGGGTTTTGGTCATGTAATAAACCTGTTGCAAGTCAAGATTGTACATTTATTACAGGATCTAATTTAGAAGTATGAAGGAGACCTTTCTCAGCTGTCAAAAAGATGTGATGAAATGAAGAAATTCTATAGTGACATTCTAGTAAATGTTGTATTTTAAAAATAACTCAAATCAATCTTACTTTAAGAAAATCTATAAAATCTTTAAACTTTCAAATTTCTGAAATTGTTTCAATATGTTAGATTCATTTTTAAAAATGTGACTAGCATTGGAGGATTTTAGTGTAGATGAGAAATTCCAGATCTCATTTTTATTAAATATATGGGGAATGAAATGCTTTCAATTAGCACTTGGATCTTACTCATGGAGTATTATTTAGAACAAATGGAGTTCAGAGACCTTTTCAAAGAAGAAAGACGAAATCCTTTTTCACTGATTTAGAAGCATAAAAATGGTTAGCTCTAAGAACTTGTATTTTTCTATGATGCAATTGAATTGACTGAGAATTTGATGAGGTTGGGGTGACCCCACGTGACCTCTGTCAGAATGAAACCAGAAGATTAAAGGGGTCTGCAATCAGAGAAATTTAATAACATTTGACCACAAATATTCATGTGGCAAAGTAAGAAGTGCAAAGATGTTCTGATATCTCCAAATGATTAAAGAACAGGTTTGAAATCTAACACAAGAATGAACAATAATAGCAATAACAATAGCTGTTTGTTGGGTTTTCACGGGTGCCAGGGATGGTGCTAAACATTTTATGTGCATTATCCTTTTTCATCCCTGCAGCTCTCTAAGGGGAACATGTTACTTTGCAGATAAAGACATTTTGAAGTGGTTAAGATGCTTGCCCAATATTCCCTGGCTCATGAGTGATTTCAGAGGTATTTTTGTGACCACTATGCTCTTCTGTACCAAAGCTCACATTTCGCTATGCCAGGTGATACATAGATGCTTTATGTGTATTAACACATTTAATCCCCACCATTGCCGTGTGGGAGCTACTCTTCTTCCTGTTTCTTGGATAAGAAAACTAAGCACAGAGAGGGTCAGTAACTTGCTTAAAGTCACAAAGCCAATGAACAGTGGAATTAGGGTTAGAACTCAGGCAACCTGGTCCCAGAGTTAACCCCTCTGGTTTTTCCTACCTGATGTGGCCTCTGAATCTAGAAGAGATTCACATGACTGACGTTCTATTACGTGTAAAGGAAAATGACAAGATGGTGCCGCCACTGGAAGAATTGGTGAGGATTTTATTCAGTAGCTAGTAGCATAGACTGGAAATAACTGACTTGAACAAACGAGTTGGCTATTGCTGGGAGGTGGTTTTCTATGTTTTTTGGGTAGAGGCACTGACAGCTTTTGTTCTGTAGTGTCTTCCCCAGGATATCTGTCACAAACAGCTTTGGAAGACAGAGGTAGTGTTTCCCTCTTGTAGAGGGAGGATTTGTTTGCTGTGTGGTATAATAAAGGATAGTGTCTCCTTACAAGGTAAAGTTTGGACAGTTTGCTTATAGTCCATTATAAAAAATGAGGTTTCCTAACTTGTTGGTTCCTCAGCTGTTACACAAAGCTAGGATGCATATTTCCCAAGGCCACAAGCTTCCTACTGGTTCTCTAGTCATTGTGTCCCTGTGCAGGTAGGAAATTGGGACAAGGTGGCACGAAGGGCTTTCCCAGATATCTTACAGAGTGACTTCTGCATATAACTCAGCAGCCACTTGCAGCTACAAGGACAGCTGGGGAATGTGGTCTTTTGGCTGGGCACAATTTCACTCAACATAATCGATGTTCTGTTATGAAGAAGAAAGGAGAATGGATTTGGGGCGAGCAGCAAGCCATCCCAACTGTGGCGAGGCAGACGTTGTATCGGGTATAAGCAGAACAGGATTGTTTTGTGTGAAGATTTCCAGCATAAATAAACATTTGATTCCAATGCTAAACCCCTCTTTCCTTGCTTGGAAAAATGCAAACTGGAGAGTATGAAGGCAAATCTTGTTACTGCATGCACATCCCAACCACTAATAGAGACCCTTGTGTGCACGAAGCATTTGGTGGTTGGAACTGTGGGCTAACAACCAGTTGGAAGGATATAGTAACCCCTGGAAGTGCCTTTGCACCTGTAATGACCCTGGTGATCCATTAATCTTCAAGAGATGTCCTTTCTCTAGGTCACTGCTTTATAAACCGAATATCAATAAAGGCTGCCAGGGGCTTATTAATTATATCTGTGGATGAAGCCATTGCAGTTGGTCGGTGCAAGAAACTTTTTGATGAGAAAATGCATTGGCTCAGTGAGTCCGTGAGAAGCAAACTCCCTTAAACGGGGGGAGCTGTCAATGTCTCTCCTACTAAGGAGCTCAGAACAGTTGGTCAGCACCAGTGTCCCATGGTGGTATTGCAGGGCTCCTTCCTGGGGGTCTGGTTGGAGGGTTTTATTATGATTTGTTTTCTCTGCTATATGTTAGCAGCTCACAAGACTTTTCCTTGTAATTATCAGATGATGTCAGCTGTAATATGAAAAGCAGTTTCCATTATTGGGTGTCTAATGTGTCATCCTGAGTGCTTTGCATAAATTATCTTTACAGTGTTCCCAAGAGATTGGTACAGTTATTGGCCCTATTTTTTTAATCTGTGTATATTAGATTTAAGAGAAGTTACCAAACTTGTCCAACTTGTCCAGCAGACAAACAGCAAGGGTGGAGGCTGAGATTCAAATAAAAGTCCATGTGACTCCAAGATCTAGGTTTTTAACCATTATGTTATGACGACTTTCCATGTCATAAACAGAAAAGCCTTAATTCCGTTCTTCTTCCTGTCCTCCCTGCCTCCTTCTCTTTCTCTCTTCTGCTCTCCTCGCTTCCTTCCTTCCTTTCATTCTCCCTTCTTTTTTAATAGCAGAAACAAACAAACCACCAAAAACCAGTTTAACACCATCATTACTATTTTCATATTTTTGCACCTGACTTTCCAAGTCTGGCCCACACGCGACTGTGTTTTTACTCTCCATTCCACACACATTACCCAGTGCTCGTTCTGTACTAGGTACGGGTTACGTAGCGGGGCATGAGGCTGACATAGTCCCTCTTGCCACGGAGCAGACGTGGCATTTTGCATTCTATTTCTCTCGCATAACATTATACCAAAAACCATTTCCATGTCACCGCTCTGTTTCCATAATTATCATTTTTAATGTTCTCATAATATTCTGTCATATTGATGTCCCCTAATTACCTTCAATATTACATTACTGTCGAGCAATTAGGTTGTCTCTGGTTATTTGCTATTATAGATAACAAGCATCTTTAATCCTTTTCTAAAAATAAAATAAGTAAATACAGATGATCCTCCAAGGAATATCCTTGTGCCTGTTGTTTTATTCTTTTGTTATTATTTTTTCTTAGGAAAAATTCTTTAGAGTGCAATTACTGGGCAAGAGGGAAAATACATTTCCATGACTTTGTAGAAGTGTGAATAACTAAACACTTACTTTGTGCAGGTACCCAGCAGATATTTTACACACATTATTTCATATAGTCTTGACGACAAACTTGAATGGCGGGTAAGATCAGCTTCACTTTACAAAGGAAGAAACTGAGCCACAGAGAGGTAAAGGAGTTATCCTAGAATTGTGATCTGGAACATGGAAGAAAAATCTAAACCAAGGTCCTCAAGAGCTAGAGTCCCTGTTCCCTTCCTTCCTCCATCCCTTCTCTAGCTTTTCTTTCTCTCTCTCTCTTTCCTTCCTTCCTTCCTTTCTTTTTCTTTCTCTCTCTTTCTTTCTCCCTCTCTTTTTCTTTTCTTTTCTTTCAGTGCTTTCAATGGCCAAACACTATTCTAAGTACTTTTACATATAGTAAGATCCTTTATTCCTCACAACAACTCTATAAATCAGGTACTGTTGATATCTTCATTTTATAGATGAGAAAACTAGGATACAGAGGTTAGATCTTGGCAGAGAAAAAAGAGACCAATTCACCCTCAAGCTACTAAAGCTGAAGCATCAGGGCCCCTCTCTTGCATGGAGCACTGTGGTTCAGGAAGTTGCTGTGAGTTTACAGAGTGTCTTAGGTAGAAAGAGAAGTCGGGGTGCAACCAGGAGGCTTTCTATGTAAACATTTCTGATATTACTAAAGAGATCTTAGAAGGAAAGGTCATGAATCTCTGAGTCTCCAGTAAATTGTTGTGATTTTTTTTTATCATTCAAGGCAAATATTTGCTTTTGTTTCCAATTTTGTGTTTGTAATTTTGTCTTCTTTTTTATAAAGGGAGTCCCCCCATTGTATAAGTTTCAGGCTCCCACATAATTTGTGTTCTCTCCTGGAGTCTGGCTATGCCAAATTGGCATCATGTACCCCTACGGCATGTTGGAAACACAATATTGTTCATGGAAAGTGGTTTTGGGGGAACACTTCCTTCTTGCGCAGGACTGTCCTGGGCTTTGCAAAATGTCCAACATGGCTGGACTCTTCTCACTTAAAGGCAGTGTTTTCCCCAGTCATTGTGAAAACTCCATTTCTAAATAGTCCCTAAGGAAGGCTGAGAAGAAGGAGCCCAGCCTTGGACCCAGATCGAATACTTAGCAGCTGCATGACTTTGAGCTTCAATATTGTCTATGCAGTTGCAGATTAACTTTCTAGGGGTGCTGTAAAAAAATCACCACAGTTCTGGAGGTTAAGAGTCTGAGTTTAAGGTGTTAGCAGGACCACATTCCTTCTGAAGGATCCAGGGAAGAATACTTCCTTGTGTCTCCAGCTCCTAGTGGCCGCCCAGAATCCTTGGCTTGTGGCCGCATCACTCCGGTCTCTGCCTCTGTCTCCACTTGTCATTCTGCCCTGCGTGTCCATTTTCTCTTCTTACAAAAACACCACTTGTTGGATCAGGGCCCATCTTAATTCTACATGACCGCAACTTAACTAACATTTACAAAGACCCTATTTCCAAACATCTGAGGTTCTGGGTAGACGTGAATTTTGGGGGGACACCCATCAACCCAGTTCAAATAAAGAAAATAATATCTTATAACTTCAGGGAGAGAACTAGTTATAATGTATGCAGACATACACAGTGCCAGGTGCATGGAAGATACCTTTTAAACGGAAGCTTTTATTACAATGGGCTTAAGGTGGGCTGTCAGAAGATGTGGTTCCATGTAATTCGCTTGGAAATTGGAAGTGATCCTGATGGTTGGATCCTGTTTTTCATTGGCTGTCTCTGGGGTGGGTCAGGCTGCTTTGGTACCTGGGGCTCTGATAAGTAATCCTGCAAAATGCAAATGTACACCATTGCCTATAGAATGAGTAAATAAAGAAGGTAGGGGACAGCTCTGTTGGCTGAGGATAGAAACAGGAAAAGGGCCAGGTGGTAATTTAAAAAAATCATATTAAAAAATCATATTAAGCATAAGGGTTCATGTGGGGTCTTCTTGGGTTTGAATTCTGCCTTCAGTTCTTCCAGCTCTATGACTTTGAACATGTCACCTAAACCCTTCTGAGTCTCTTCCATAAAATAAGGATAGAATAGGAGCTACCTCACAGGTTACTGTGAATAGGGACTAAGGTGGTCCATGGAAAGCACTTAGCAGATGGTATCCATTCCAGAAAGGGTCATTTTCCTCATTTTCTCATAATGTTGTGAGACAACCTTCTCACATGTGGCCAAGCCTGGCCGAGTTGCTAGGAAGATTTTCTAGGGGCTTTGGATATTATTACTTTCAGCCAAAACAAAAAAAAATTAATTCATTCTTATGTTCACTCATGTACTCATGTGCTGGACACTGTGCTGCTGTGTCCTAGGGATAAATTAGTAAACGGAGTGCCTTGATGTTTGTCCCTGCACGAACGCCGTGGTCCTCTTGTTTTGGAGAAATGTTATGAGCAGCTTCCCTTTCCGGATCATTTGGCTAAGTCGATATTGATTGTGTTGCTGGCGGTTGGGTTTGGTCACTCCAGACAGCCTTGGTGATTAACTTCAGCGACCAATTGGGGTCAAGTGGATGCTTAGTGTGTCCTTGGTACTGAATGTTCAGAATATCTTAGAATTGGTATATAAGGTTTTTTTTATTGGATTAATTAAACATCCCTCCCACAGAATAAACCTGAGTCTGATAAAATTACAGCACAAAATGTTTTCAACACCAATTCTGCAATAGTAAAAGCTGACAAGCTGTTGGCGTGGGAGAGCCAGGCTCTTACTTGTCTTACCTGTTAGAGGGAATGACCTTGGACACTCATCCCTGTTAGACTGCGTGACCCTCGCCGGAAGGCGCTAAATCTAATGGCTGTGCTGGCATTGGGCAGATGTGTCCTGGCTCCTCAACTTTCTCAGAGGAGATGTCCCAGAGTTTATTTTTTCCTGTTGGTTATGATAATAGTGTAAAAATCTCAAAATCTGAGAATATGCCTTGCACTTCAAAAGACCTAGATGGTAGAAACTATCTGCCATAATAAAATAGTATAAAGATTTTTTTAAAGGCATTCTTAGGAATAGTTTGGGCAACAGCCTCACCAGGACTCCCAAGGGCTGTTTTGCTAGATTACAGCTTTTACTGAGAGTTCAGGGAAGTGCAGGCAGGCGTGGCCGTTAACGTGGCAATACAGTTTTCCAGTCACCTGTGGTTCCCTGTGTCTGGCGATTTAACTGCAGCCTACCATTCACTGGTACTTTTATGGAACCTGGTTGTATCACAGGTGCACGTTTGAGTGATCATCCAGTGATGCTGTTCTCATTGGCCTTGAATCAGAGATGCAGCCCCACAGAGGTCATGGGTCACTTTTTGGGGAATACTTTGGGAAATTTGGGTAACATTGGTGTGTCAAGGAAAATAACTATATTTGAACTTTTTTTTAGGGTAAAATTTGAAATGTGGTTTAAAGATCATACTCCAGAATACCACAACCTAAGGTCAGGCCCTGGACCTGACATTTGTGGCTGTGTGGCCTTATGGATGTCATTTGACCTCTCTGAGTCTTTATTTCTCCTCTGCCTAGAATTGGAATAATCAGATTAAATGAAAAGAACTTAAAACAGTTGCAGCACCAAGGAAGCTTTAAAATAAAAAGCAAATTATTGCTGAGTGAACGAATGAAAAAAGTGAAAGAAATAATGAATAGTAATAATAACAAGGAATAAATGAATGAATGAATGTCTTTTATCAAATTGTAACAAGAAGACTAGAACTGAATTATATTCAGCAATTTATACATTCATTATTGGCTACACAATTGTGGGGTACAGTACAGAATGAAAATGCAGAGACCTTGTTGAAAAATAATCAGGAATTTCAAGATAGACTAGCAGAGCATTAAGCCAAGTGTGGGGCTTTCGATGGGGTTAATGAAACATCCCTCCTCCTAAGTGTGGGGCTCTGGGTGACTGCATGAGTCAGGTGCCATGAAGCCAGCCTTGCCTACATACTAAAGCAGTTTCATGCATCGGTTCTTTCACTTTACACATGTTTCCTGAACTCCTTTGTAATCTGTGTAGTGACCTCCAAATCAACAAGTGTGATTAAAGGCTTTGAAATACCTGGTTTTCTCCTTTCATTTTAGGAGCTTTCTTAAAAAACAAAAAACAAAAAACTTTTTTTTTTAATCTACATTAATTTGGTTGTTGGAGGGGAAAAATCATAAACCATGTTATAAATTCTTGTACCATTTTTTTATTTTCCCATATTATATAGTTTGGGAATGATTTCCAGTTCTCTTACCAAATGGTGTATTATCTACCTTGCAAAGGACATTAATCCACAGCCCCTGACGTAGAAGAGAGAAGGACATCTAATGACAAGAGATTAAATTGGGACAGATGCTAACTTTTCGTTCTCCTAATGATCATTTTCTCAGTGTGAATTGCTACTGTTTCAAAAGAACAAGGATATTATTTCTTCTTGCTCTTCCGACAGCCTGATGTGTAGTGAGACATTTCAGCTGGTTAAGATGTTCATGACACCCAGGGTCATAAGCTTGATTCTCTATCCAGGGAAATTAGTTAACCCCAAAAGAAAACCCATACTACACTTTCAACTCCAGGCAACCAGTTCACAGTTCCTGACTCAGGGGACACTTGGGGACATGTGGATGAAATGACAAATGGGCCACCTTGTGGGAATAGCAGATATGTGGCTTAAGTGCTGTGACTCTTCCTTTCCTAGCTTTTGGCAGGCATCACCAATAGATCTCGACAATCTTTCCTACTGAGCTCCGACAAAACATCAGAATCCTTCTCAACACAGTGCTGTAGGTCAGGGGTCAGCAAATTACGGCCATGGGGTTAAATACTACCTACTCTCTGTTTTTATAAATAAAATTTTATTGAAACACAGCTGCAGATTCATTAGCTTCTGAGGCTTTTGCATTGCAATGGCAGAGTTAAGTAGCTGTGACAGAAACCATAGCTCACAAAAACTACCGTATTTGTGATCTGGCTCTTTACAGAAAAATTGGCTGACTCCTGCTCTAGCTGGTCACTGCACCAAGAAGAGTCGGCACATATTTCGGCCCTAAGTTTGGGAGTAGTTAGCACATTGTAAAATGATTCTACCTTTTAGGAAAGCATCGTATCCCAAAGAAGGGAGCTCCTTTAGCACATTTTCTATTAATTAACTATTCCTTTTATTTGTTTATTTTTAGCAGCAAGGGCGGCATGGGGTGTTGAGAAACTTTAGGTCAGTATTTAAAAAGCCATGGCTTCTAAAAGAAATTAAAGTTTTAGAAGTCTTAGTGTTTTACTCAGATGTTTTACTCTGAGTTCTACTAATTGTCAACTTATCCATTTATAGTTAACAATAGATATTTTTCAATAGATATTTCCTTTAAGTAAAGGAAGAAACATGGAAGTATATATCCTACTGAAGAAAAATGTTTCTCCATTTTATGTGTAACAAGGACAGCACTTCTTACCTATTTGGATCTCATCACGCCCTTTCAATGTTCCTTTCAAATACTCCCCATGAAACCAAAGTTCTGTGTGACTGGAGAGTCTCCATTTATACTTTCTTCACTGTGCCTTTGAAAAGCCACACTGTTTGATCTAACGTTGCATAGCTGCATAACTTCTAGTTAATTGAAAAGACCCCAAAGAGGTTGGATTTAGTTGCCTAGGGCAAAGAGGAAAAATTATTTACAAAATTGAAATCATTTTTTATGAAGAAAAGTCCATCTAATGAGGGTTCTGGATTGTGGAGTCTGTGGTTTTGATTTTCAGATGGGCTAGAAATAAATTGTATTGGGAACAGAACAATGGCTTGAAAACAAATGAGTCAGGAAAACTAACAAAGTTGCTCATTTTGTCTATCTATGAGTAACTATTTGCTTTTGGCATTGATGGAAGTTTAATCGCCCCTAAACCCCTTTTAATAGATATTATTTTTAAGGGCTATGAAGAAAGCCTTTTTTCCCTCTAATAGCATTCCACATTTCCTTTGAGGAATCAGCCCCTCCTCTACTAAAAGGAACTATTTTAAAGGTAGCCAACAAGGGACTCAAACTCCCTGGCCATGGTGACTGGTCCAGGAGAGATACATGGCCCTTCTTGGTCTAATGGGAGAGAATATTAGGACTTGTGTGGGAGGTGCCAGCAAGAGAGTGTATTTCCTACCATCTTGAACCTGAGATGATGTCAGTCTGGAGCCGCAGGGGACCATAGTATGAGGGCTGAGGATGAAACCAATGCAATAGAAGGCAGAGCTGAAAAGGAGAGGGGAAACTATGTCCTGAGGAGATCATGTGAGTCCTTGATACAGCCATGCCTGCAGCCCGGCCTTGATTCTTCAGTTATGTAAACCAGAAAATTGTCTTTTGTGCTTAAGCCAGTTTGGACTGGGGTTTCTGCTACTTAACAATCAATAACAATTCTGAATTTTTAAGCAAGGAGGGCCAACTTTGTAAAAGTCACAGAAGAAAGATAGGATCTTGGAAAATATTTTCAGTATCATTCATCTTAGGTTTACACTCTCTACTGATTTTCTAGGGTATTTTTTATTAAGTCCATCAGTTCTTTGGTGCCCCTTGTGACGAGATCAAACTAAAAAAGATGTGAAAATCCAATACGCTAATCAACACTATATAGTTTTTTAACTTGCTGGCAATTTTTTGTGGATCATTAAATTCCCCAAATATGAAACTTCTTCATTGATATGTGGATCATGTAAAATAGCCTTCAATCCAATTGCTATTTCCACAGTATCCAGATCCCTGAAGCCCCGAACAGCATTTGTGCTGGTTATGATAATTTTTCTGTTTCTACCTTTTGAAAACTCTTTAGTGTTGAGTGGTCTACTGCATTTAACTAAATGATTTCTACAAAACTGTGTGTGTATGTGCATGCAAACACTATTTTTTTTTCCTTTCCAGGCTGACTTTCTTTAATACATCAGATGGCAATCAAGAAAGTGTTTTGCTGCAGTTTTCAGCATCAGAGTCCACATTGATATTCCCCTAGTTTGCTAGGGAGGATGCCCCCTCCACAGAAGTTATTGCTCTTTGGGGTCTTGGAGAAACCTAAAAGATAGATGATGAAGATGAATTGCTTTTGTACTAACTTGGGAAATTTTATCATCTTCCAGCATCCAAAGAGAAATAGGGAAGGTGGCCAGAACCACACCTTAATTCTGGCTCAAAAGCTGTATCATTTTGGACCAGGAGCTATAGCGGTCATAAGAAACCCTGTTTCCCAGCACAAGCCTGCATTCCTCTACCATTTTAAGGCTCCTTTATGCACATCACAGTAACATCCGTAATACAGGATTAGAAACAGCTATCAGGAAAGATGGGATAAATCCCTCTCACCGATGCGTCTCTAACTCCTTAACTCTCTGGCTTTCTCCAATCCTTTTGGGATTTCTTGGTATCTTGTGAGACTGTCTGTAGGCACTGTGGTGGCTTTCTGATGTTTTCATCTGCCCAACACCTGTTTTCTCTTATATTGGCAATAACAAATTTGTAGACCAGCTCTGCCCACACCCCATCCACCTGGTCGTTGGATAACCCTGTCTCACCATGCCTTAGAGGTGGTCACATGATCAAGGCCTGGCCAATCAGCATATTTCATTCCCTTGGCTATGGTGATTGTGTTGAGGATAGACATGTGTCCCAAATCAGTCAGTACATCAGAGGACTTCGACTGAAACCTTTGGGAAGGAAACTTATATTCTGGTAAAAATGCCAGCGTGGAGTTGCTGTAGGCCATTTTCCTGCCATCGGAAACACCTGAGAAGTCAATGCCAAGGAAAGCAAACCAAGGACCGAGAGACTAGGTCCTGATGACTTTGTTTGAACCCCTGGTCTAGCTGTTCCTGAAGCCAGATCTATACCTAGGCTTCTTGGGTGGGTGGGTCAATAAATAGCTTTTTTTCCCTTAAGTTAGTTTGAATTGGATTTCTGTCACTTGTGGCAAAAAGAGCTCTGATTTATACAAGCAATCGCAGAACAAAGCTTTATTTGCGAAGGTCTTTCACCTGTGTCCAGCATTAATAAGTCAGCAAATGAAATACTCAGGATTACATGGGCAGGAACTAGAAGGAATGTGAAAAGCAATTTAATAAAAAGGAGTAGAATAACTCCATGAAGGTGGCTCCATTTAATAGATAAGGAAATTCAGGCAGAAAGCAGTCACATTGCTTACTTCTAGAGCAACTAGGATTCTAAAGAACAACCGGGGAGCTGAGCATATACAAAAATTCTCCCTAAAGACACCCTAATGCTCAGGTTTTCATTGAAAATCTATGTAAGAAAATGCTTCATTGATGGGGCTTTCCATTTCTTTCAGAGTAATTGAAATGGTTTTGTCTCTTTGAGGTGTTCAAATTGTCCTCAACTAGTCACCCACAGGGGACTGGGAGCTCTTCTAAGGTAGGAGCCACACCCCACCCAGCTTAGTCTGCCAGCTGTATACTCAAGGCCATTATTTAGAAGCAACAGCTTAGGAACCAGCAAGACTCAAGTTCAAGTCCTCATTTGGTCACTTGTGGGCCATAAAACTTAGGGTTAGTTACTTAATAAATCCAAGCCTCAGTTTCCTTCTCTGTGAAATGCAGGTAATATTACTACATACTACATGGATCATAGTAACGATTAAATGAAATTATTTATTTTTTCAGTCATAGGGGTGATAGAGTAGTTCCCTCTTACACGAGGTTTTATTTTCCACAATTTCAGTTACCTGTGGTCAACCGCGGTCTGAAAATATTAAGATATTTTATGTGTGTGTGAGAGAGAGACTACATTCACATAGCTTTTATTACAATATATTGTTATAACAGTTCTGTTATTAGGTGTCAATCTACTGAACCTAATTTATGAATTAAACTTTATCATAGGTATGTATAAAAAGCATAGTGCATACAGGGTTCAGTATCATCAGATATGCACTGAGGGTCTTGGAACATGTCCCGAGGGGTCAGAGAGGACCACTGTGAATATAAGGGTCTCAAGCCACAGCTGGCACAGGAGGATGAACAGAAGAAACTCATTTGATGGCTTTGGGATCCATTCACAATCCTTTTAGATAATAATAGTTATTAATGTTACCATAATATGAATAACACAAATTATTATTAATATAGTTTCTCTTTATTGAATTTCTACTCTTTTTCATACACTGCACAGATGATTATATTCCATTCTCACAATAATCTTATGGGCTTTCCCTTATCAGGCACCATTTGACAGATGAGGAAACAGGCTCAGACAGGATGAAGATTTGTTCACTGTCATATAGCCAAGAAGTGGCAGAAAAGGGGTTCAACCCCAGGTCTGATTTCAGAGCCTGTGACTTTTTCAGGATGAGAGCTTTATATTCAAAATGTGACTCATGGACCAGGAGTATTAGCATCACCTGGGAGCTTGTTAGGGATATAAAATCCTAGGCTCCAACCCAGACCCACTGGGTTAGAATATTCATTTTAACTACAACTGTCCCCCCGACCTCTGGGTGATTCCTGTGCTGTTCCATGGAGCAGGGTTCTGCTTGCCCCGCCAGCTCTGTACCAGAGCACCTATGAAACAGAGACTGTCACAGTGTTGCTTTCCACTGTTGCTTTTCATGTGGGAGTTTGTTGACAATTCCAATTATTTTCAAATGGCAATGGGACTGTGCTTAAAAACATGTTTAAAGACATAGGTTTGATGGTTCATCCCCTGTGGCCAACATTTCTTGATCCTTTAAAGGCTTCTATTCTAATTGTTTTCACAAATGAGTTGTTACTCTGGGCGTGCTCATCAATTACTGCCCAGTTGTTGATGCCTCTTAAAAAATAAGACTTTTGACCGTTCTGCG
This sequence comes from Indri indri, assembly GCA_004363605.1. Taxonomy (NCBI): domain Eukaryota; kingdom Metazoa; phylum Chordata; class Mammalia; order Primates; family Indriidae; genus Indri; species Indri indri. The sequence continues at coordinate 13,612 of RJWJ010028137.1, forward strand.
GCTGATCCAGTTCCAACACAGAGACGTGGTTTATGGGTCAGGATTTTTGACAGGTTCAGAATTACTTTAATAATGTGAAATCGAGGCTATTGATTGAATCCAAATCCCCCACAAATACAAAAACTTGTTTGGATAACTCCACGCCAATTTAGAAATGCTTATACAAAGAGAAAAAAAAAAAAAAAAACAAACGCTTCAATTTATAGAAACAGTTTCTCTTTCCTACTCCCCTGTTATTTCTTACTGTTGTTAAGTTTTAAAGAGTATTCATGGCTTACAGTTGGTTCCTCGAACTTTTTTGATGAAAAAATGAAAAAAGATAGAAGTCACCACGAAGGACTGCATTTTAACAAGCAGCTTCAATCTACTAAGGACAAGGCGGCAGGGTGAGGGGTTTGCCCCTTCGCTTCCCTGCCTACTGGACTAGCCTTTCCTTGCCTCTGTCTCCCTCAAAGTAAAATGAGCATAAGTTACCTCTTAGGGTTGATGGGGAGATCGAAAGACATTATGAAATGTGTGAGCACTTGGAGAAGCAGTGGATGAATATTAAACCTCATTATTAAGACAATTTCTGGATGCATTTAACATTGACTTTCTGTGCACCAGCCTTCTGGTTCTGTCTGCTCAACTTGACCTACATGTACACATCCCTGAAGGATGATCGTACTGAGTCCGAGGGACAGAAAACCGATGGCAGCTCCCAAATGCACCAGTGACAGCCGGTTGCACAGCAATGAAGAGGGCATGCTTTAGGTCAGAATGCTTGAGTTCAAATCCTGCCTTTACGACTTAATTTTCAACAAGTTTTCCCACTGCTGGGCTTCAGTCTCTTCAACTGTTTATGGCAGAATAGTGCTCTATTGTAGGGGGTTATAACGCAATAGTTTGTAGTGAATACTCATTAAGTGCCAGCTATCATCCTTATTGCTGTTTTGTTATTAATGACGTCCCTTTGTGAAACTTTGATCTTAGCTAAATTCATGCCCCTGTACTTTATCAATTCTCATTGAATACAAAGTTGTAACAAATGCCAAAAATATTTACTGGCAAGAACATAAAGATGATAAATGACAACAAGGCTTAGGAAACATATCACATTTTAGTATATTTGTGGATTAATTTTTAGTTAACTTTCTCTGGGGTGGAACATGGTGCTTATAGCAATAAAAGAAGAAACAGAAAATAATAAATGCCCACCAATCAAAGGGAATGCAATAAAACGTTCCATAAGGGTGGTGATGCTGCTCACCCGCCTTCAATCTGGCTTTTTCTATTACCTGCCTAAACCATATCAGCTGATAAATGGGAAAAATGCCACTTAAAAAACACAAAACAAATGGGGGGGGGGAACCTGATATCTATAAAATTTAGTCATCTGCAGCCAGTCTACAAATGTCTCGAATTCTAACATTTTAGGAAATAGTTGACCTCAAGTTGTATCACATAATGTAACGTACTGACAGACGAGACAGTGCTAGGACAAAGCGTAAAACATAAAACAGGGTGGAGGAATAGAAAGTGGCCGTGGGAAAGGAGTTCTGTTTTGGATAGAGTGGTCAGGAACAGCCTCTCTGAGGCAGTGGTACTAAGATGTGGATGAAATGCAGATAGGATTAGTGTGGATAGCTGGAAGAGCAAGTGCAAAGGTCCTGAGGTAGGATGATAGTTGAAGTGTCTGAGTGAGCGATGGAATCAGTGTGGGGCAGTGGAACGAGCCTGAGCTTAGCAGTCAGACAAGGCAGGCGGCTTGAATGCTGAACGATTGGGGCAAGTCACCAAATTACTCAAAGCCTGTTTCTTCATCAGCGCAATGGGGACAATAACACCAGCATGATTCTCATTAGAAATCCATGAGACAGTTTGTGGAACATGCTTGATAAAGTACCTGTGGAGTAACAGGTGCCCAAAAAATTGTATGTGAAAAACAACACAAAGCAAAACAAAACAAAAACCCCACAGATTTAGCAATTCATGAAGCCAGGTAACCAAACCAAGTTCACTGTTCAGTTCCTTTGTGTTCATTTTATATGTATTATGTGCAAGGAATGCGGTCACAAGGTAGGTTCATGAATGCCTTGGTCCTCAAGGAGTTCTCTGTCTAGTGAAGGTGATAAACGGATAAGGGGCTTGTCCAGGAAAATAGGATTTGGCTTCCATGAGGGGGATTGCAAACTCACTGAAGCCTCTCTTTGTTTCATGGGGTCCCTTTAATTTCTGAACGACCGAATTTTGCACAATCTGCTATCATCATAGGAAACTGTATTTAGGTCCTGATGGAATTTGTATTGATGGTTCAATGATCTGACAAATAACCTTTTTATGTTCCTACCAGTAAAGTTGGAGGAGGAGCACCTACCACTATTTCCCATCCCCAGGTTTATCAAGGAATTAGGTAGAAAAGACAGAGGTGTTGTAATATGGCTTGGTGAATAAACAAAAGGATGTTTGAGTGACACCAGAGGAGAGAACCAGAAAAAGCCTTCCGCAGAGCAATATTTAGTATTCATGAATTTCTCCAGTGATCGGCTAATGCTCTTAAAGAAAAAAGCACATGGTATTGAGGCTAGGAGATACATTTGGTTCTTTAAAATACCATTGCCTGAGAACATGCAAAGGATGGCAAATGTGCTTTGAAAACAAATATTTTCAGAAGGTTTCAGCATAGAAAGCAGGCTGTCTCAAATGCCCCCGAATGTACTGCCATTGTGGCAGTAAGGTGGGACTGTGAAGAAACATGACTGATTTTTAACAAACATTTCAAAACTCACACATGAAAAAATGTGTGTGTCAGGATAATCTTTGGGGAAAAGAACATCTGCTCTTCACGTCTCCCATGGCGTGGGGCCTGCATTTAGAGAAGAGATGAGCTCTGGATTAGGATGAATTAAACCACAAGGTGTAAATGCATTTTCTGAGAGGAAGTGTCTATAGGTTACCTAAATTATCAAGGATAATTACAAAATACCAAGAACCACTAATTTAGATGCTGAATATTACCAAGAGTGGAGGTTTTTTATTCTTTGAAAATGAATTTGATATTCGGAAAAATCCAGAAGCCATTCTGGATCTTGTCTGGTGGGCTGAACGCCTGGCAGCCACCCCAGAGTCCACACATCCACATGGAACCTGCACCCTCCCTGCAACACGTGTTCCTCATCTCCATAAAGGTGGACCCCATCCTCCAGGTGGCTAAAGCTGCAAGTGGGGACCAGGTAGCTATGGGTTTTGAGGGGTCTGAGGCTTATGTAATTTGAAGACCCTCCATTTAAAATGTACACACAGATATCTTCCTTTTGCAAACATTAGCAGCAATATGACCCCATGAACTTTATTGCTAAGACCTTCGCTAAAGCCATAGGTGGGATTTCCCTGCAAGAAGGAACCCAAAGCCTAAGTTCCGTGGCTTTGTGACAAGTCCATCTTGCCTGGGAGCTATCCTGGACTCCACCTGCAATATCCAATTCTGCCTTTTCTAATGCAGAAACATCTCTCTAGCGCATACCTTTCTCTCTCTAGCTACTCCTTGGGTTCTTTTCTGAGCCCAACTCATTTCTTGCCTGGATACCCACAGCAGGCGCCTTAGCCGTGTCCTCACAGGAACATTTGCCCTTCGTTCATTTTTCTACAGAGCAGCCCCAGTGCCCGTTTGAAACTGTACGTCCAGGTTTGTCGCTCCCCAGCAAAAATTACCTCTTGGGTACAATGTACACTATGTGGGTGATGGGTACAACTAAAAGCCCAGACCTCACAGCTGTACAATACATCCATGTAACAAAAGTGTACATGTTAATAGACTGAAATGATAATAAAAAACCCTTCAGTTGTTTCTCTGTGCATTCAAGAGGTTATCATTCATCACTGTCTAAATAGGTAAATCTCTTCCCATTATCCTCTTATACTGTGTCACGCTCATTTTCTTAGTAGCTTTTGTCACAAAGTATAATTGCATATTTATCTACTTCATTTGATTATTTGTTTATTGTTTGTCCCCCTACTATGTTGTAAGTCCCAAAACATGCTCAGTTAAGCACAGTGCTTCATGCATAATGCGTTCACTTGCATATTAGCTGAATAAAGAACAGATTTAACAAATTGAATGTTCTCTTATTAGTCAAAACAATAAGAGGTTTTCCTAGGAGAATGGTTGAACTGAGAAAGCCCAAAGTGAAGTTTCAAGAACGATTTGAGGAATGGTCCCACCGCTTGGAGTAAGTATGCAGCCTTCACGTGTGACTGCATGGAAGACAAAATAATCCAACACACGCGCTGGTTGGTAGAGAGGTTTTGGTGTGTGTTAAAAATTCAGTTTCGCGTCTCTGCAGTCACACCATCTATCATCTGACGGGATTTAAAGGGACGTGAAACAGGAAACCTGAGATGGGGCATGCGTGGGGGAATAGGAGAGGGATTGTGAGAGGTGATGGATTACTGCTGCCGAAGAATGACATGTAGTGTTTTTGAATGTTAGCTATATGTTAGGCACTCTATTAGGTGCTTTATCTAATCTTACCACCAATCCTAGGAAGCAAGTAGTAGTCTTTTCTCCATTTTACAGATGAGGATACTGAGGTTCAGACAGCTTAAAGACCTTGTGTAAGGTCACACATTTAGTGAGAAGTGGAGCCAGAATTTGACCTACAGTCTTCAATAAATATGTTTACTTCTTATAATGAAATTTACATCAGTTCGGTTAAAAATATGAACACATAATAAGCATGGGTTATCTTGGGTCCATTCAATTTTTTGAAGAATTCAGACAGGTCTTTCTCACTGGGACAGGACAGGTATGTGTGGTTGATGAGCCTAATTCCTAAAGGCTGCAATTTCCTGGTTACCTTTTTGGCAACTTACGACTTACATAAAAATATCATGCTCACCAAAATACTGCTGCTCTCTCATTTCCAATGCTGTTAACAGGAAAAATTGGTGCTATTTTAAGAATTTTCTTATAATATTGTCAAGAATTGCTGCCTTCCCCTTCAACACATAATTTTCTCATTATAAACATCCTTTGATTTTTCTCTCTCTTTCAAAGTTTCTTTCTTTTGGTCTTGGAATGACAGACACATCATTGATGCTGATGGTAAGGATGACAGAAGCAGATTGTGTCATTGCTTCCAAAAAAGTACAAAAGAAGACTAAAACTAAACCAAGCATATCCAGATTTGTATTGGCCTCACAACCTTTGTCGGAGAACAGGTGTCATCTTACCCTGAGACCCCCCAAGTGACCACGTCTCTGTTCATACCACTGGTTCAAGGAATCCTTGGTCTCAGAAGCAGTTTGGCTTTCTTTTAAGATTTCTTTATGTGAGTGATGACATTGTGATTTGGACACAGCTTGATTGGCATTTGGCTATCTGAATTTAAAAAAAAAAAAATGAGACAAGAAAAAAAAGACAACAAACAAACAAAAGAACAAAAGATCCCTTTTTATTCTGGAACTTCCACTGCTAGAGTTTCCTTATCATAAAAGAGAATAAATATATTATTTTTATCCACTTTCGCATAGTAAAGGAAGTCTCATTTCAGTAGCCTGGACCATAGGAAAGGATGTCAGGCCAATTGGCACCTTGAGAGGTTCTCTCCAGAGTCTTGGCTCTGTGTTTGTTTTACCGAGGACCACGGGCTAGAGACTGGGTCTAAAGCAGCAGCCAAGTATACACCATAACTTCTTAGTAAGGCAGAACTCCAGCTTTCTTTCGATTGGTACCTTCTTAATCACTTTAAGAATTTTATTAGTTTTTATTTCTAATGACACCGATAGAAAATCAACACATTCGTCTCATAAGAGATTCACACAACACTGACGTGCTTTGTGAAATACTCTCCCACCCCCCACCGTGGTGTACAGAATGATGGCCCCTCACCCCTAATCCCTGGACCCGTGACTGTGTTACCCCACATGCAACTTTGCGATGTCTGTAAGTTGAAGATCTTGAGATGGGAAGAGCAGCCTGGATTACCCAGGTGAGCCCAGTGTAATCTCCTGTCCCTGTGAGAGGGAGGGAGGAGGGTCAGAGTCTGAGAAAGTGGTCAGACAATGAAAGCAGAGGCTGGGGGGATAAAAAGAAGGGGCCATGGACCAAGGAGTGCAGGTGGCGTCTAGAAGCTGGAAAAGGCAGGGAAACAGATCCTCCCCCAGAGGCTACAAAAAGAAAACAGCCCTATTGACCCAATGTAGGCTTCTGACCTCCAGAACTGTAAGATAGTAAATTTGTGTTGTTTTAATCCACTATATGTGTAGTAATTTATTACACCAATAATAGAAAACTAATAACTGTATACCATTATCAGTTTGCTGTTATTCTTCCATACATTTATCATTCTATACATATCTATATATATCCTTCCATACATTTATGCTTTCTATAAATTTAAAACATATACATTCGCTTACAAATATATAGCTTATTTTTACAGTATATAAATGAGATAATACTATATATTATTTAACTTGTTTTTCTTCCCCTTAACATTAGGTCTTGGAGATATTTTCATGAATGCATATAGGTCCATTTCATTCTTTCTAAATTTTATTTTGTAGAATGGAGTTTCTGTAATAAACTTTACTATTTCTCTGTAAATGGATTTTTGATTGTTTCCAATTTTATTTTTTGCTATTACAAATAACACAAAAGTGAAAATCTTTAACATGCCTCTTTGTGCATAAGAGTGTGTATTTTTGTCTTTTAAGATTTTCCTTTACTTTTGCATTTTAGTTGTTTGGCTGTGATGCGCCTAGGTGGGATTTTCTTTGCATGAATTCTGCTTGGGGTTCACTGAGCTTCTTGAATCTTGGGTTGGTATCTTCCAACAGTTTTAGAATGATATCATTATCTCTTTCCATATTGCTTTTGCTCCATTAATTTTCCTTTCTTCTGGGTCTCTCATTTGCTTTTTGACTAATCCGTCATTTCTTTTGTGCTCTGATCTTTTCTTTCCATTTTCTTTTCTTTCTGTACTTCAATTTGGATATTGGATTTAATATATTGATTTGTCTTTGGATATAATAATACTGCCTTCTATTTTTCTTAATTAAATACTCATTTTTTTTCATAATCGGTGATATACATATCTTTAAAATCAGGGCAACAATTGTAATAGTAGTACGCTTTACCCAAGTTTGAGGATTTCCATGCCCTGTACCAAGAAGTTTGCATTAAACACATAATTTAGTTATAAAACTCAACCAACAAGTTAATCAGATTTTTAAAATACTATCTTTTAAAGTTTTCATTATACTATTAAGTCCATCCAATGAGTTAATTTTAGATGTTGCATTTTTAATATATTTCTAGTATTCTCATTTGATTCCTTTGGTAGCTTCTGAATTTCTGTTAAAATTCTCCATTGTTTCAGCCACATTATTCATTTTTTCCATTTTTTAAAACATGTTAATCATAGTTATTTTGAAGTCATTTGCTAATTCCAATGTCTGGGTCAGCTGTGAGTCTGTTTCTATTCCTTGTTTTTCTCTTGGTAATCCATCACATTTTGCTACCTGTTCACATATCTTATAACTTTTTATGGTATGCTAGACAATATATAAAAGAGCTATAGAGGCTCCAGATGGTCTCTGCCACCAGATAAGTTTTGTTTTTCTGTCTGTTTGGCAGATAGCAGGGAGGGGATGATCATCTCAATCCAATCAGAGAATACATAGAGTTGGTCCTGGATTTCAGCTTTAGCAAGTCTCAATCTACTTCTGGTTTATCTAGTTCCTTGGGCATGGCTTCTGTTGCAATTTTGGCCGGTCTTTGTCTCCTCGACCCTAAAAAATCTGGAAGAGCTTCTTCTCAACCTGAAATTTTAATTCATCAGCCCCTTATTGCTTCCCAGAAATATAAATATGATTTTATAATTTATCCAGCTTTTTATAGTTATTATGGTGGGATCATTGGCTTGCATGGCCTGCTACATTCTGCTTGTGAGTAAAAATTTCTTATGAAATAATATTTTTCAAGCATAAATACTGAAAAGTGAAATTGCTATGTACTTAAAATTATAGCATTTGTTGGCAA
>RJWJ010028138.1:0-21627 GCA_004363605.1 Indri indri
GTTTACTGTCAGGCCTCATTGTCTGGTGGGTGGGTGGTTCTCTCAGGCTTAGTTTTCAAAGGATACCAAGCTTGGGAGAAGCTGGTTCCAAGTCCACTTCCGTTTGGGGCTTGAACTTAAGCACAGATTGCCTTGGGGCCTACTGAAGAACTTTTCCAGGATCCAGGACAACTGAGTGATGTGTCAGTCTCTATCTTTTAAAAAAAATGTCTTATCGGTTGTTATAGCTCTGAAAACTGTGATTGAGAAATACTCAACTACATTCTTGTGGAGGGGTATTTATGTGGTGTTTTGCTCTTAGAAGGGAAAGAATACAGGATGCTGAGTTGAGGAACCTTACAAGGCCTCAGAAAGGATAGAAATTAGCTTATATCTGAGGGTCTGTATACCTGGCTCTGTGAGCATCTGCTGTTATATTTAATCCTTAATGGCAGCTACTATCATTATCTATCTTGAAGCAATTAGCCTAATTTTAGAAGATAAGAAAACCGAGGCATGGGGAGGTTACATAACTTGCAAGTGTCACATGGACCATGGGTGGCAGAGATGGGATCTCAGCTCAAGTTTGTCTGATTCTAAAGTCTGTCCATAACTTAAGATTTTAAATACGGTACCCCAATATCCTTGGTTGCTACTTTAGGATTTTGGTACTAAACGTACTTTGGAATTTTCTTTGTCCCCATTATGCTTGATTTTTGCTTGGAACAGTGGGTTCATGAAACAGCGGGCTGTCTAGGGAATGAAGACAGCCATCAACTTCAAGGAACTCTTGGGAACCTAGTGAGATCTCAGGCCTTCACTAATCTCAGATCACAACAGAAAGGATTTATACTCCCCCTTCCAAGTAAAACACCCGATATTCTCCTAGCTAACCCTTACTGTGAGCTTACTGTGTACTAGGCTTTGCAGAAAATGCTTTACAAACATTGTCTATCTTAATCCTCACCACTACCATATGAGGTAATAGTATTAACAGACTTATTTTATAGGTGAAGAAACAGGCTCAGAGTCACCTACCCAATGTCATACAGCTAGTAGTTGGTAGAGCCAGGTGTCAAAGCCAGGCTCGCAGGCCCAAGAGCCTCTGTGTTAATCACCATGCTGTGCTGATTCTCCAACAGATTTTAACTGAGCACTAGGCAGTTGGTTTGGGTTTGGTATATAGATGAAAATAATTACTTTCTTGACTTCCAGGAGCTGTCCATGTAGTGGAATGGATAAATAATACATAATGATGTAACAATATGACAAGTGCTTTGAAAGGGGTAAGCAATAGGGCTCCCAGGACCTCAGAAGAAATGGCTCATTGCTTGAAGCAAGAAAAGGAAAACGGAGAATGTTGGAAGGCCTCATGGAGGAGGTAGTATTTGAAATAAATCTTGCAGAAGGAGCCAGGTGACTCTGCATTGAGACAGCAGTGTTTTCTGATTTAGGAAAGAAAATAGCTTGGTGTGGCTAGAGATTCATTCAGTAAACACTTATTGATGGCACCTGCTGAGTGTTAGGCATACAGATGTGATCAACATAGGCAAAAGCCTTAATCTCATGAAGCATACGTTCTCATGGTGAAGACAAATAAGCAAACTCAGTTAAACAATTGCAAATTGTGGCAAGTGCTATCAAAGAATGAAATAGGTTGTTCTGATTGAGAATGGCAATGCAATCTTTCTTTTCTGTGGGGCTGTCGGGGAAGGTGTCTTTGAGGAAGTGCCATTTGAGCTCAGGCTGTAAGATAAGAAGCTAGGCATGAGAAGAGTAGGGAGAAGCCTGATTTAGGCAGAAGGAGCAACACGTGCAAAAGATAGAGGGTGGAAACAAGCTTGTGCTAATTGAAGAACAGGATCAGTGTGGCAGGAGCCCCGTCGTGAGCATTGTGGGGAGTGGTAGGATATGAGGCTGATGAGGCAAGGACTTGTAGGCCGTGATAAGGGATCTGGCTTTCATTTGTAAGTGCAGAAGAAAGCTGTACAAATCAAGGTTGTACAGATGATATGAGGCTAGAAAGGAGAATTCCTAGAGTTAGGCAAGTATCCTGTTCTGACTGTGGAACATACTGGCATCTAGGGACTCTGCAAAGGATCCAGAGACAGATGACAGATTCAGGCCCACAGGACGTGTGGGTCAGCCCTTTCCCTGAAAAGTTTAGAGCAGACTCTGCCCGGCTCTGATTCTTAGCAACCCCATTCTGCTTCAGGAAACATGCAATGTCAAGGTCTTAAAGGAAGGAGCAGTTCCTGCCCAGACAGCCTGCTAGAGGTTTGGGTTGAGTTCCTTTTCAGGCAAGGCGGGGCAGGTATATGGGTGGGACCCTTGGAAAGATTACTGTAAGATGGCAGTGTGGAGTAACTTGAGAAAGCAAATACAGGCCTGGCTTGGGCTTGTGTGAATGATGTGTAGAACCCCAAGCCCCTGGATGTTGAACTTGTAGTAATCTGGAACATCAAGATGTTAAAGAGCTTCCATGTTGAAAGTGCCGGGAATATCAATGCATTCCAGGCTTCTGGATTGAGTGGAGAAGAACGGTTAGGTGAATGATATAGAAATTAACATGGAAATATTTAAGATGCTTGAAGATGAGAGAAGGGGTTTTCATAAGAGGCCAGGTTTTGTAATCTTTGCTCTTGACACTTGCCAGGAGCGGATGCTGAAGTTCAGAGCACTGGGGGCCCAACCTTCCAACCCTTTGGCCACTGGGTGTCAGCGCTACAATTTGGATTAAAGCTCTCAATCATGAAAGGACATGAAACTTCTAGTAGACTTCTCAGCAAACAAAATATTTATGTGATCAAGGCCTTGTTGAAAATGGTGTTTAGGGAGATAGTGGTAAAATGAATAGGGTAAATGGAGAACCATTTCCAGCAAGAAATGATAAGAGAAATTGAGGGCTAATAGGGAAATGACCAAACAAGGAAAAGATGCTCAAGAAGCAACACTTAAAGTTGGTGGGAGGCAGAAATGCAGACATGGCAAAATAGCTGTCCCACTAGAAGTGGACAAACGCGTTATTTTGTAGTGCTTGTGATCCTGGATTTGAAATGATGGTAGGTCATTGCACCCAATATTGGATTGTTGCCCCAAAGCTGCATCTGTATAATGATGTCACATGAGGACTTTTGTTAATCCACGTATGTCTCAACAATTCTAACTGGCTACCTTTAATAGTCAGCTAATGATATGATTCACAATATACACAAAAAACAGTTCTATATTTGAGATTTTCTCCCTGAGTCTCGTGTTGTAAGTGATCTAAAAGAGACAGTTTCACTTAAGATTTGAACAAAGTCTGTTTTCTAAACTATCATAACAATGGCTGTGTTATTTTTTAAAAGTAGCTTCTTTGAGCCTTAGTTTCCTTGTCTGTACAATGGGGATAATGACTATCTCATAAGGCTATGGAAGATTAAAGAGCTAATGCATGTAAAGCATCTAGTGCATTAGTAACTGCTCAATAAATGATAAGTATTATCTTGAGTTAATTTTAGGGCTGATTACAGCTATCAGTCTATATTGAGCAGGTTTGTGAGAAAGATTCAGGCTAAGAGGTAAGAAGCTAATCCTCTGTTCTTGTTTCCTCTTACTTGTGCAGGCCCCTGGCATTTACAGACCCTGGACTTTACTCTGAGACCAAACCAGGTAGCATACCAACTAGTCAGAGCCACTGTGGTTTACCGCCAGCAACTCCACCTAACTGGCTTCCACTTCTCCTGCCATGTGGAGCCCTGGGTCGAGAAAAGCCCAACCAACCACTTTCCTCCTTCAGGAAGCGGTACCCCAAGGCCTTCCCTGATGTCTAAATCTTGGAGAGAGATGGATATCACACGAGATGTCAGGCAAAGGTTCTGGTATCGCAAGACGCCCAGGGTCCTACGTCTCTGTTTCCTGTGTCAGCAGCAAAAAGGTAGTAAAGGTCTTGAGCACCGGCGGCGTGGCACTTTGTCCTTGGACCTTGCCTTCTTGTTACTCTATTTCAATGACACTCATAAACGTGTTCAGGAGGCTCAAGCTCTTTCCAGGGTCCCAGCTGAGTTTATAGAAAGGAAATTTCCTCTCCTCTTGCAAAGAACCCGACGAGCAAACAGTATTATGTCTCAGCTTCCTGGCTCCTCCCGGGATTGTAATGGGCCTGAAAATAACCAGTGTTCCCTCCACCGTTTCCAAGTCAGCTTTCGCCAGCTGGGCTGGGATCACTGGATCATTGCTCCCCATCACTATACCCCGAACTACTGTAAGGGAGTCTGCCCTCGGGTACTTCCCTATGGTCTCAATTCCCCCAACCATGCCATCATCCAGAACCTTGTAAATGAGCTGGTGGAGCAGACTGTCCCTCTGCCCTCATGTGTCCCTTATAAGTATGTCCCCATTAGTGTCCTTCCGAATGAGGCAAATGGGAGTATCTTGTACAAGGAGTATGAGGGTATGATTGCTCATTCCTGTACGTGTAGATGAAGGCAAAGGTATAGTTGTTCAGAGTTCCATAGTCTTTGGCTAAAGTTTAATATAAATACATGAAAGCTATCAGTAATCTCTGCCCAATCTGTAAGTTCTATTCCTTGCCTCAAGTGGCATTACTTACAGATCACCCCCCATTGGTGAGCCACTTCATAAACACAGTTCTGATAGCAGTCCCTGAGCATGGATCAGTACAGTTTGACTACTAGTCAGAGCCCTTAATGCGTGGGTAAGATGTTCCTTGGGAGATGTGCTTTCTATTTTTCTATGGGGACGTTGTCAAAAGTCACCAGTCTATGGTGGTAGGACTTTAGAAATCATCCCACCAAGGCCTGGGAAAGGTAAACTCTTCCAATGTCCATCTTCTGAAGCTCTAGGAGATTTGGAGTGGTGAAAGTAGCTTGAAATTTTATAGTCTTCTTGCCTCTTATGTCCTAGAAACTACTAGTACCTAATGAGATAAACTGCCTGTTTCTGTGCTTGCATTGCTTTCTAAATCTAAAACTTTTCTCGGATGGACTAGAACATTTTCAGGTAAATCTTTATAGAAATCTGCTGAGAGGACATGAGGAAGGAAATGTTTCTCTAAGCTAGCAGACCTTTTTCTCTCAGCCTCTGAATCTGGAGAAAGTACCTGGGATTCCTTCCTATCCTAGGGTAAGGACAGAAGCCTTTTTTTTTATTACTCAGCTTTCCCTCTGGGTTTCATTAATGAAGCCCAAATGAGTATGGAGCAGTCTGAGACGGCAATTTACTTCAAAACCTGCATTTATGATAGAGAAAAGCTGTCACTGCTGATGAGTATTATGCATGGGGGAGTTATTTTAAGGTTCCCATGGAATAACAGAGTTCACAGGGTATTTTCTTATTTTATGTAATACTTAAACCCCTGTTAATTACCTCACAAAGAAAGCTCCCTGATGGCTCAGAGGCTAGAAGTTGGCCTGATTGGGGGTGGAGGAGAGTAGAGGGCTGTGGGGGAAGGATGAAACGTGCCAGGGCCTAGAGCTGACTTCATTTTGGGCATGCCTGTTTCATGTGTTCAGTTTGACTCCGGCCATAGGTCTCTTGGGGGGATGGGCTTGCTGTTTTTGGGAAACATGGAACTCTGTCTTGGTCTAAACAATGCTTGCAATGCGATTCCTATATTTAAGTGATGAGACTGGGCTGTGTTGCAAATAAATTTTTTGTTGCTATTGAAGAGAATCTTGACTGTTCTTGGGATTGGGAGAGAGCAAGTGGAAGGAATTTTTTTCTTTTAACTATGGCCAGGAATTCAACCCTAATCCCTCAGGTGCAGAGCTAGATCCTCAGAAGTTCTGCTCTTTTAAGGCAGCATTGCTGGCCATCAGCCCTCACCAAGGTGCCACTTTGAGGAAGCCCAGTAACTCTTTTCCCTGCCTAACAGTTCTTGACCAGTCTTATGGCCATTCTCAGTGGGATGGGACTAATTTAGGGTGAGTTCATGTGTCTGCCAAATGTAAATCCTCATCTCTTTCTTACCTATCCATTGTAATTTAACTCATATTACCAATCCCTTCTCAACAGTTGGTTTCAGCTAGACTGAATATTTTGAAAATCTATAAATTACAAATTTTATTTTTAGCCTGGGGAGCCGTTCCTTAACATCCTTTTTCTCATCTACTTTCTTCATCTTTAGTATTCAGCTCAGGCATTTCTATCTCCTCAATGCCCCCATGACACCCCAGACTCAGGCAGGTGTCCCTCCTCTGTGTTCACATAGCACTACTTGCTTTCCTTTAATATGTCCTATTGTAATTATCTTTCTTGCAAAAAGATGGAGCACCTCCTGAGGGGTTTCAATTGTCTTACCCTTTTCTACGTTACAAGAGCCTGGCACCTAGTAGGTCCTTGATGAATACAAACACACAGAAGTGACATTTTTGTGATATATTTTTTCCTGGCACGGAATATTTCAGTGTTCACATTTCACTAGTTTTTCATTGCACAAATGTAATATAAGATATACTTTGTACATAAAGTAAGATGATTCATTTTTGTGCCTCATTATTTCAAAACCATAATTTAAATTACAATAGAATATGACAGCCATATTCTTGAGTAAGACAGTTGGTGTAATCATTATATATGCTGCAAGCTTACCTGGGAGCTGAACTATGGGCTTCCAGTCTAGCCATTTCCCCAGCCTACCTGGGCAAGGCACAAATATCTAGCAGGCCTGAAGATGGACCTTCATCATAGGACCTGATCCTGAATTTAGCATCTTGGTTCTCAGGGATTTTCAGAAAGGGTTCTTAGGCATTTTCAGAAAGTTATGATCTCTTAGCCTTGAATTGTCAGAATACCCAAGAAAAACACTGGCAGGATGGGGTTAGTTGTGGCTGATATTACAGATTCTCTTTTTCTTTTGAAATATTGCTTCAGCTCAACACTTTTTCTCAAATCTAAAAGAAGAGCTCTGTACCTCAAACCACCTTCTGAGAGGAAGAAGACATGCTTGCTAGTGGAGGGGGTATATAGATGAGGAGGGGGGTACTATCTGCCCAGGTGGATGGGAAGAAATTGCTATTTGGTTGGGAAAGTAAAAAGCAAAGTTCATCTTGTCCCAACAATCCCAGTGAATAGGCCAGAGCTTCATTCAATGCATGGGTGCAAAAGGAGCAGGCATTTAAACTTGCTCCTGACCTTGGAGCTCTTTTACATTTACCTTGATGGTATATTACAACTAATTCTGGGCAAAGTTGGGATGCAGGCAAAATTTATCTTCAGTTTGCCAAAATATCTGGGTGTCTAATCTTGTAAAAGAAGATTTCATGTCTTCAGTTAATTCTCCCAATAGCCTATGAAGTGGGAGGTATTAGTCCCATTAAAAAAAAAAACTACTTCATTGAAGTATAATTCATATGCCATAAAAGCCACCATTTTAGGTGTATGATTTAGTGGTTTTTAGTATATTCACAGACCTGTGCAAACACCACCACAATCTAATTTCACCACAAAAAGAAACCCCATGCCCATTAGAAGTCAATTCCCATTCTAACCGTCCCCTCCCCCGCCCTTGCCTCCAGCCCCTGACAACCATCAGTCTGTTTTTTCTCTGGATTATGGATATTTATATAAATCAAATCATACAATATTTGGATTTGTTGTAGCCACATGTGTTGTAGCATGGATCAGTACTTCATTTCTTATTGCTGAATAATATTCTATCGGAGGATATACCAAATTTTGCTTAAATATTCATCAGTTGGGAATTCAATTTGTTTCTGTATTTTGGCTTATGATTAGTGCTGCCATGAATGTTCATGTGAATGTTTTGGTGTGGACATATGTTTTCAATCCTCTCATGTATATACCTCGAAGCAGAAATGCTGGATCACCTGGTAACTCTATATTAAACATTTTGAGGAACTAGCAAATTATTTTCCAAAGTGGCTGTACCATTTTACAAACTAGCAATGTATGAGAGTTCCAATTTCTGCACATCCTCACCAACACTCATTGTCTCTTTTATATTCTAGCCATACTAGTGAAGGTGAGGTGGTATCTCATTGTGGTTTTGATGTATATTTCCATAATGACTAATGATGTTGAACATCTTTTCATATGTTTATTGGCAACTGGCACATCTTTGGATGAGCTAGCTAATGAGCTAGAGAGTTGTTCTCCCTGTCAGTGGTTGATGCTTGCAGGAATTAGCCAACTGCAGAGATGTTCTTTTGTGCCTGTGATAAGCTCTAGTCCCTCAGGTGGAGCACTTGAATGCCCTAGACTTTGGGAGGAGCCCTGCAGCTCCCAGTGGGTTGCTTGATCTCCACCATAGCGGTGGTGGGTTGGGGAGTGAGACTAGGCATGCTTAGGTTGAGTGAACCTGGAAGTGCTCAGTGGTCATTTTCCCAGAGGCTAGGGGGAGACGCTGGGAGGAGGGTCGAGGCACACTCTCCAAACCAGGATGACTGCTCATGAAGAATGGTCTGCAACTGGATGTTGGGAGGGAGCTCCTCCCCGCTTGCATCACCCCTCCCCTCTGGTGTCTGGTTGCACATGGGTGTGCCCGAACGCACCACCCTTGGTTGCTAGGGCGCCGCAGGCTGACATCTTCCCCGTTGGAAGACACTCCCTAATCTGACAGTGTGGCTTTGAGCTTCAGTAGGGCTCCAAGGTCATTTTCCCAGCTTCAAGGGAAAGCCAATGGGAGGAAGGTCAAGGCGGGCTTTCCGGACTGGGAAGTCTGCTCGTGAGGGAAGGGCCGCAATTCCCCAACTGGCTGTCAAGCGTGAACTCTGCCCCTCTTGCGTTACCCTTGCCCTCCAGTGTCTGGTTGCAAACAGGCATGCCTGAACGTGCCGCACTTGGTTACTATAGCACTGCAGGCTGTGATCTTCCCTGTCGGAAGACCCACCCTAGTCTGAAGGTGTAGCTTTCCTTTCGGGGAGATACGTGCTTTCCCAGATCTCCACGTCTCAGGCCCCCACAGTATTCTCCCATTAGTTCCACCCACATGTCCTCCCTTGCCTCCCAAGTCCAACTCCCAAACCTCCCCCCTGTGTCCCCCAGGAACCCTCTCGAGTCCAAGGAGCACAGGATCAGGCCTAAATCTCTGACCTACTGGCATGCATCTCCAAAAAACACCAGTGTGTAGGGAGCTCCCAGATCAGGTACACCGAGTCCACTGCAGGTCCTCAAGGAGAAAGGTGTGGGCCCCACTCTCTGTGGAAACCTCAGACCGGAGGACCCACCCACTGGGGAGAGGTGGCCACTTGCCAAATTCTTGACTCAAACTGCTGTCCTGCTTGAAGTGGGTGGGGGAGGGGCAGGGAAGAACAACAATCTGAATGGAAGAAAACTGGCTCGCTGGCCTCTCAGGTCACTCTCCTTGGAGGGGAACTCTGCACAGAATGTCCAAGCTCTGGGATCATGCAAGTTCTCCCCATAATTCCTTGGTCACCGCAGTCCCTGGGCTCATGGGGGCAGAAATGCTTCCAGGTAACTTGGTAGCCCACTGATCACCAAAGGAGTGCGGGAGGTAGAAAGGTATCCCGCCTTACCCCTTCACTGGGCTCCAAGTTTCTCTGGGTTTGATACTTGCTGATATCTTTTTTTCCTTTATCCTCTTCCTTCTCTGCTTTGCAATTTTCCTCTGGGAGGTCCCCAGCAGGCTCTGGCAGTTCTCTTTCTGATGTACACCTGACTTGCGTCCCCTCTCTCCTCTCCATTATCCGAAATCCTTCCTTCCCTCTGAGATAGTCCAGCAAGTGATGTCTCTAGTCAGCCATCTTGCCCCCCTTTATCTTAAATTTTCTAAACAACACACATATATCTAGTTTGTCTGACATGGTATATATAATTTTAGCCTTGCAAACCAGACTCCCTAAATTCCCTGAGATATACAACCAATGTACAAAAATCAATTGGATTTCTATATGCTTGCAATTAACACATTTAAAATGAAATTAGGTAAATAATTACACTTACAATAGTATCAAAAAGGATAAAATATTTAAGAATATATTTCACCAGGGAAGTGTATGATTTATAAACTGAAAATTACAACATGTTAAAAAAACATAAAGAAGATCTAAATGAATGGGAAAACACCCATGTTCACGGATCAGAAGATTTATTATTAAGGACTGATGTAAGGATAAGTGAAATAAAATTGAGAGTACAGAAGTAAACCCTCACATTCATAATTAATTTGATTTTTGATTGCCAAAGCAATTCAATGGGGAAAGAATGGCCGTTTCAACAAATAGTGTTGAGACAACTGGATATATATATATATATATATATATATATATGAATTAAGGCAGATTGTACCTCATATCATATATAATAATGAAAAATGGACCAAAGACCTACATGTAATAGCTAAAACTATAAAACTCTTAGAAGAAAACATA
Organism: Indri indri; assembly: GCA_004363605.1. Lineage (NCBI taxonomy): Eukaryota > Metazoa > Chordata > Mammalia > Primates > Indriidae > Indri > Indri indri. The sequence continues at coordinate 10,335 of RJWJ010028138.1, forward strand.
GGGGCAAATCCTTGTAGCTTTAGATTTGTCAATGGTTTCTTAGATATGATACTGAAAGCACAAGCAACAGAGGAAAAAATAAATGAACTTTATCAAAATTGTGAATTTTTGTTCTTTAAAGGACATTTATCAAAAAATGGGAGAAGCTTACAAATCATCTATTGGGTAATGGTCTAGCACCCAGAATATATAAAGTACTTGTGACTCAATAATAAAAAGACAAAAATGGGCAAAAGGTCTGAATCAACAGTTCTCCAAAGAAGATACACAAATGGCAAATAGGCACAAGAAAAGAGACTCAAAATTATTAGTCATTAGGGAAATACAAATCAAAACCACAATGAGATACAACTTCACACTGAGTGAGATGACTATAATAAAAAAGATGGATCATAACAGGCATTGGTTATGATGTAGAGAAATTTGAATGCTATGCTAGTGGGAATGTAAAATGGTATAGCCACTTTGGAAAACAGTCTGGCAGTTCCTCAAACAGTTAAACCTAGAATTATCATAAGGCCTACAAATCCGATCCTAGGTATATACCCAAGAAAAAATAAAAACATATGTCCACACAAAAACTTGTTCTCTAATGTTTATAGCAGCATTATATGTAATACCTAAAGGTAGAGGAAACAATCCAAATGTTAATGAACGAATAAATAAAATGTAGTATAACCACACAATGAAATGTCTTTGGCTATAAGAAGGAAAAAAGTGCTGACATGCTACAACATGGAGGGACCTTGAAAACATTATCCTACATGAAAGAAACCAGGCACAGAAGGCTACGTGCATGATTCCATTCATACAAAATGTCCAGAATAGGTCAATCTATAGAGACAGAAAGTCACTGCCAGTGGCTGGAAGACCAGAGAAATGGAGACTGCCTGCTAATGGGTGTGGGATTTCCTTATGGGGTAATGAAAGTGTTCTAAAATTTGTTGTATTGATGGTTCCAAAACTCTGTCAATCTACTAAAAACATTGAATTTTACACTGCAGATGGATAATTTGTATGGTATGTGAATCATATCTCGAATCCCAAGTTCTGAGAAAAAATTGAAAAGAATGAAACAAAAAGTCCCCTGGAGAAGAGTTCTGGAGGGCTGGGGGTTAAGCAGGTAAATATAATCCTTTTTTTTCTTTCTATTTCAGCATATTATGGGAGTACAGATGTTTAGGTTACGTATGTTGCCCTTGTCCCCCCTCTCCCACCAAGTCCGTGCTTCAAGCATGTCCATCCCCCCGGATGGTGCGCATCACACATACCCGTCCCTTCATTCTCCCTCCCCCCTCCCCCTGACCAACATCCAATAAATGTTATTCTTATATGTGCACCTACGTGTTGATCAGTTAATACCAATTTGATGGTGAGTACATGTGGTGCTTGTTTTTCCATTCTTGGGATACTTCACTTAGTAGAATGTGTTCCAGCTCTAACCAAGAGGACACAAGAGGTGCTATATCACCACTATTTCTTAAAGCTGAATAGTATTCCATGGTATACATATACCACATTTTATTAATCCACTCATGTATTGATGGACACTTGGGTTGTTTCCACATCTTTGTAATTGTGAATTGTGCTGCTATAAACCTTTGGGTGCAGGTGTCTTTTTCATAGAGTGTCTTTTGTTCTTTTGGATAGATGCCCAGTAATGGGACTGCTGGATCAAATGGTAATTCTACTTGTATCTCTTTAAGGTATCTCCATATTGCTTTCCACAGAGGTCGCACTGGTTTGCAGTCCCACCAGCAGTGTATGAGTTTTCCTATCTCTCCGCATCCACAAAAACATTTATTGTTTTGGTTCTTTCTGATAGAGGCCAGTCTCACTGGAGATAAGTGATATCTCATTGTGGTTGTGATTTGCATTTCCCTGATGATTAGAGATGTTGAGCATTTTTTCATATGTTTTTGGGCCATTATTCTGTCTTCTTTAGAAAAGTTTCTGTACATGTCCTTTGCCCACTTTTTGATAGGGTTGTTTGATTTTTTCTTCTTGATTTTCCTGAGTTCTAAGTAGATTCTAGTTATCAGCCCTTTATCGGATTTGTATCATGCAAAAATTTTCTCCCATTCTATAGGTTGTCTGTTTGCTCTTGTGACAGTTTCTTTGGCTGTGAAGAAGCTTTTTAATTTGATCAGGTCCCATTTATTTATTTTTGTTGTTGCTGTGATTGCCTTTGGGGTATTCTTCATAAATTCTTTGCCTAGCCCAATGTCTAGAAGAGTATTTCCAACATTTTCCTCTAGAATTTTAAGTTTAACTCCTTAGATTTAAATCTGTTACCAAGCATGAGTTGATTTTTGTGAGAGGTGAAAGGTGTGGATCCTGATTCAGTCTTCTTCATGTGGCTATCCAGTTTTCCCAGCACCATTTATTAAATAAGGATTCTTTTCCCCAATGTATGCTTTTTTCAGCTTTGTCAAAGATTAGATGGCTGTATGAGGATGGTTTTATATCTGGGTTCTCAGTTCTATTCCACTGGTCAATGGCTCTATTTTTGTGCCAGTACCAAGCTGTTTTGATTACCACAGCCTTATAATAAAGTTTGAAGTCTGGTAAGTTGATACCTCCCATTTTGTTTTTATTGCCTAGAATTGTTTTTGCTATGCAGGGTCTTCTCTGGTTCCATACGAAGCGTAAAATTAATTGTTCTACATCTGTGAAGAATGATGTTGGTATTTTCATAGGGATTGCATTGAATCTGTAGATCACTTTGGGTAGTATAGACATTTTAACAATGTTGATTGTGCTGACCCATGAGCATGGTACGGTTTTCCCACTGTTTACATCCTCTGCTGCTTCCTTCCTCAATGTTTCATAGTTCTCCCTGTAGAGGTCTTTTACCTCCTTAGTTAAATATATTCCTAAGTACTTTATTTTCTTTGTTGCTATTGTGAAAGGATTTGAGTCTTTGATTTGGTTCTTGGTATGACTGCTACTGACGTATATGAAAGCCTCTGATTTGTCTGTATGGATGTTGTACCCTGAGACTTTATTGAATTCATTTATCAATTCCAGGAGCCTCTTGGTTGAATCCATGGAGTTTTCTAGATATAATATCACGTCATCAGCAAATAGTGAGAGTTTGATCTCTTCTGTTCCCATTTGTATTCCTTTAATTCCACTCTCTTGCCTGATTGCTGTGGCCAGGACTTCCAGCACTATGTTGAATAGAAGTGGAGATAGTGGGCAACCTTGTCTGGTTCCAGTTCTGAGTGGTAATGCTTTCAATTTTTCACCATTCATTACAATGTTGGCTGTGGGTTTGTCATATATGGCTTGAATCATTTTTAGGTAAGCCCCGTCTATACCTATTTTGTTAAGCATTCTTACCATAAAAGGGTGTTGAATTTTGTCAAATGCTTTTTTCTGCATCTATTGAGAGAATCATGTGGTTTTTGTTTTTGCTTCTGTTTATGTGGTGAATTACGTTTATAGATTTGCATATGTTGAACCATCCCTGCATCTCTGGGATGAAGCCCACTTGGTCATGATGGATTATTTTCTTAATAAGCACCTGGATTCAGTTAGCTAGAATTTTGTGGAGAGTTTTTGCATCTATATTCATAAGGGATATTGGTCTGTAGTTTTCCTTTTTTGTTGTGTCCTTTCCTGGTTTTGGTATCAGGGTTATGTTGGCTTCATAAAATGTGTTGGGGAGGAATCCATCCTTCTCGATGTTGTAGAATAATTTCTGCAGGATAGGCACCAGTTCTTCTTTGTAGGTGTGGTAAAATTCGGGTGTGAAACCATCTGGTCCGGGACTTTTCTTTTTTGGAATGTTTTTTATTGCTGTTGCAATTTCAGTCCTTGATATTGGTCTGTTCAGGAATTCTATTTCTTCCTGGTTGAGCCTAGGGAGGCTGTCTGTTTCTAAAAATTTGTCCATTTCCTCCACATTTTCCAGCTTGTGTGCATAAAGGTTTTTGTAATATTCATGAATTGTATCTTGAATCTCCACAACATTGGTTGTAATTTCTCCTTTTTTGTTGCTGATGGAGCTTATTAGAGATTTTTCTTTTCTGTTTTTCATTAGTTTAGCCAAAGGCGTGTCAATTTTGTTTATTTTTTCAAACAACCAACTTTTTGTTTTATTAATCTTCTGTATAGTTTTGCTGTTGTCAATTTCATTTAGTTCTGATTTGATCTTATCAATTTCCCTTCTTCTGCTCGGTTTGGGGTCGGTCTGTTCTTCTTTTTCCAGTTCTTTGAGTCGATTCATTAGGTTGTGTGTTTGTGCTCTTTTTGACTTTTGGATATAGGCATTTATGGAAATAAACTTTCTTCTTAGAACTGCTTTGGCTGTGTCCCACATATTTTGATAACTTGTGCCACCTTTTTCATTTAGTTCAAAGAATCTTTTGATTACCATCTTCCTCATTTATGAAGGAATCATTCAGCAGAAGGTTGTTTAATTTCCCTGACTTTGTGTAGAGATGAGAGTTTCTGTTGGGGTTGATTTCTGTTTTTATTCCACTGTGATCTCAGAAGATGCATGGTATAATTTCTATTTTTTTTTAATTTTTTGAGACATGCTTTATGTCATAGAATATGATCAATCTTAGAGAATTTCCCATGAGCTCATGAGAAGAATGTATATTCAGTGGTTTTGTGGTAGAATGTCCTGTAAATGTCAGTCAGGACCATTTGTTGTAGAGTTCTGTTTATGTCCATTATTTCTTTGTTAATTTTCTGTTTGGAGGATCTGTCCTGTGCTGTCAGTGGGGTGTTGAAGTCTCCGACTGTTATGGTTTTGCTGTTTATCAATTTGTTTAGATCAAGTAGAGTTTTCTTTATGAATCTGGGTGCACCTAAGTTGGGTGCATACATATTTAGAATTATTATGTCTTCTTGTTGAACTGTACCCTTCACCATTATATAGTGACCCTCTTTGTCTTTCGTTACTTTTGTTGATTTAAAAGCTAAGCTATCTGAGATCAAAAGTGCCTCGCCTGCGTTCTTTTGGCTTCCATTTGCTTGAAATATTGATTTCCATTCCTTTACCTTGAGTCTAAATGCATCCTTGCAGGTTAGATGCATTTCCTGAAGACAACAGACGCTTGGCTTTTTTTTTTCTTTCTATCATTCGGCCAGCTTATGTCTCTTGAGAGGGGAGTTCAAACCATTCACATTTATTGAGAGAACTGATAAATGAGGTGAATTACTGTTCATTTTCTTGGGTTGCACTTTGTTGCTTTGTTTTCTCTCTTGAGCCATTGTGGAATCTAGCCTTTTATCTTTAACTTTTGAGTGGTTTTACATTCAAGAGTGTTTATTGTGCTGATCCTTGTGTAATTCTGTTTTGAGTGCTTCTTGGGGAGCTGGTCTTGTCTTGGTGAATTCCCTCATTCTTTGCTTATCTGAGAATGTCTTTATTTCTCCTTCATATATGAAACTTAGTTTTGCAGGGCACAAGATTCTAGGCTGGGCATTATTCTGTTTCAGAAGAGTGAGAATGGGGCCCCAGTCTCTTCTTGCTTGTAGGGTTTCAGTTGAGAAATCTGGAGTTATTCTGATGGGCTTTCCTTTGTATGTTACTTGTTTCTTTCACCTTACAGCTCATAGAAGGGCCTCTTTAGTGGATATTTTGGTCAGTCTGATGACTGCATGACATGGCGTCTTCCTATTTGCCTTGAATCTCCCTGGAGTCCGTTGAGGTTCTTGTACCTGTATATCTAGATTTTTAGCAAGGCCTGGGAAAGTCTCCTCTATTAATTCTTCAAATAGCTTATCCAGCCCTTGCATGTTTTCTTCTTTACCTTCCAGAATCCCTGTCACCGTCAGGTTTGGTCTTTTCACATAATACCACATTTCTTGTAGGCTTATTTCTTTTCTCTTAATTTTCTGCTCGATCTCTGTGACTGACTTATTTAATTGGAAGGAGTCATCTTCAATCTCTGAGATTCTTTCTTCTGTTTGATCTACCCTGTTCTTGAGGCTTTCCACTGTGTTTCGTAGTTCCCTGAATAAATCCTTCTTTTCCAGGAGATCGGTTTGATTTTTCTTTAATGTTTCAATTTCTTTAGTGAATTTTTCTTCCAAGTCCTGGATTTTTTTATGGTTTGTTTGTGTTGGTAATCCATTTTTTCTTGCATCTCATTGAATTTTCTTACAGTCCATGTTTGAAATTCTTCTTCTGTCACCTTAGTGTTCTGAGTTTGGTTAATGTCAATTGCTAGAGAGCTGTTGTTCCTCTTTGGGGGTGTGCTTTCCATTTCATTCTTCATACTTCCAGAGTTCTTTCACTGGTTCCTGCCCATCTGGGTCAGTTGTTCCTTCTTGCCTTTAGATTTTCATTTGGATAATGACATGCCCTGTTTAGTCTCTGAGCCGGTAGGTGGTGTTTGTGGGTGAGATTCGACCGCACCCTTTATGATGAATCAGTAGATGCAGTAAAAGGGTGTGCAGAATGACCTCTCTGTCAGTAGGTGGCACTTGCTGGGAGGAGTGAGCTGCAGTGGTGTTTTTGGGTCCTGTAACCAGCTCTTGTTCCTCTGGAGAGGCCCTCTTGTGCCTCGGGTGGTGGGTGGGGCCCTGGGACTTCCAGGTGTCTCCTTATTCTCCACCTCAGTCAGGGCAGGTCCAGGAGTCAGTCTGGGTGGTGCTGGGTTCGGTAAGCCTGTCCTCAAGTTCCACAAATGCTGTTAACAGGGGTCAAAGATCTGTTCTTTGCTTTTGTGCAAAGCTGCCCGGAGGGGCTCAAATGGCTCTACTCAGCTGAAAAGTCTGGGCTTGCGGGGTGGGGCTGTCAAGACCCGCACTCTGGAGCAGGTCTCGCTCCCCTCCACCGTCCCCCACTCCATGGCCTCTCCCAGGCCTCTGCCAGTAGGCAGGACCTCAGGCCAATGGATCTCCCCTGGCTGTGATGTGGGCCGGGAGGTTCCCTGTGCAGGATCACAGCCTGAGCTGTGTGCACAGCCCTCTTTTGGGAGGAGGGCTGCCACTCAGGCATGCTGATCTGCCCCTGAAGGCACACACTCCTCAGTAGGCTCCTTCACAGATATCCTTTCTGTGCCCTGGGGCAGTGCAATCATGACCTGGGTGTATGGGGTCTGGTCTGCAGACCTGTCCCCTGGGCCCTGGAGATCAATCCCTGACCCTTCCAGGGGGAGGAGTGCTGGTCTCGAATCACCTACAGGGTGCTCAAGCTGGATCAATTTCACTCCACCTCGGGATTTGCCCCACTCTCCTGGAGTCACCAGGCAAGCAGCACCTGCGAGGGCTGGCAGGTAGGGAGCTCACAGTCTGAGTATCCCTCAGTCTGCTGTAGGGTCCCAAAAGGAAATGTCCCATTCCTTGGAGATGCCTCAGTGTGATGGCTAAATTGTCTCTCTGGGCACCCACGGGTAAGGAAGGAGAACGAGAGAATGGAGCAATATGGCGTCTGCCGATAGGCTCGGGTCTGTGCCCGGCGAGGTGCCCCAAGGGAGCTGGGAGCCTGGTGCCATGTCCGCAAGAGGCCAGTGCTCACTGGCGGCAGCCGTCTCTGGGCTGGTGCCGGCAGGTCTCTCCAACCACTCAGGAGCCCACCAACAGTCCGAGATGCAAGGGAGGGGAAAGTTAGCTGCTCCACCTACCCTTGTCGCTGGTCTCCAAGGCTATTGGGGACCTTTCTCCTTCCAGTTCTCCTCCGCAACCTGTAATTCTTAAAAATCTAAATTCTGGAAACCAGGACTGTATCTATTATATTGCTGTAGTGCACATGTTCAAAGAAGTTCAGTATGTAGCCAATATTAAAGGCGATCACAGTAAAATGATGGAAAGTTATTGGAACCAAATAGTTGTTCAATTTGCAACTATGTAGAAGAGAAGATGTTACAAAATCACAAAAGTCTCGAAGAACATTGACATGTCAGAGGTCCATCAAATTGAATTGTGTAGGTGCCTTGAGACTGAGTCAGAAACTTGCTTATTCCAGAGATGCCCTGGGGTTCAGATACCTGACAAGTAAACCTGGAGAAGTTAAGCCTGTTCTAAATACCCCCAGAGATTCCAGCATTCTTGAAATCTTCTCGGGGCTCAAGACCTAACTAGAGGATCACAGAATTAACTCGCTTTCGCTGACGTCCTTAGGACAACTTAAAAGGGCATCAGAACTGTGTTTAATTTTTGAGACTAAAAGTACTGAACTCTGTCTCTTATGCAAACACCAAGGGACATTTTTCAGTAATTTTTCTCACAATAAAATCCCAAAGTTTGATTTTAATCCAAGTCTATGGGGGTCATCCAGAAACAAATGGCTGATAGGAACATTGACTGTGTTTGACTCTATAGTGAGTAAATGTTGGATAGACTAAATCTTCATTTTATCAAGCTTTGGATTTGGTCTTGCATAAAACTGGCAACAAAATAAGAAACATGGTTTAAAACACACAACTGTTTGTCAGGGAGATAGGCTGATTACAATCAAGTTCACATGAGTTAAAGATAAACCTGTAGTAATTTGATTTCTCTGCTGGTAGGAGTGGGTTGGTTGGTCATGGAGTCAGTGTTATTTATGTTTGCTCTCAAAAAGCCTGATGGCATGGAGCACTTATACTTTGCTTTGTGGGATAGATTAATTCCCACAATTTCCCACATGGAAGATTCAAATGTTAAAGAGTGTTTAAAGTGAATTCCATGACACCCATTGACTTCCATTATGAAATCATGAGTGTGCTTCCATAGGGAGAGTTCACCTAAGGATCCATTGAAAACTTTTGCAAAGAAAGATGCTTAACATGATGGTCATCACTATGACCTATTAGGCAGTGTAAACAACACTACTGGAGTTTTTGGTGCTACCATCTGTTAGCTATTAGTTAAGCGCCCATCCTAAGAAAGCTATTAGGGCCAATCCAACCCAATTCAGATCTCCTCAACAACATATGGATAGTAAAAGAACTGATTGCTTAATAAGGAATGTCCTCAGTAGTGTTTTTGAGGTTAAATGTTAGCAGGAAGGGATGTAACACCATTTATATTAGGAGGATCCTATATTAGACTACCCAAGTGACAGTGGTTCTCAAATTTCAGAGGGCATGCTTAAAATGCAGATTGATGGGCAGTATACTCAGAGATTCTGATTTAGTAGGTCTGGAAGTGAGAGCTCAGAAACATGCATTTTTAGGTCATAATAGGGCCTCTGATGCAGAAGTTCCAGCAACACCACTTTGAGAACCACTACTATTCTGAGAGGAAGAAGGTTCTAAAGGCAGGGCTTGAGGAATATTTACAATGATAGACTCAGTCAATGCTGGAGCTCCTCCTCCAAGGTCTCTTACAATAGCTAACTTTTATTGGGTCTTTTACTATATGCCAAGTCCTGTCCAAAGCATACTGTATACATTATCATTTCTTTGTTACAAGCCGTTTGTTTGTATTCTCCTTACTTTACAGACAAAGAAACTGAGGCACAGAGAGAGTAAATGACTTTCCCTAAGACCTACAGCTAGTAAGTAGCACATAGTTTGGCTCTTGAACTTATGCACATAACTGTTATGCTGCTGTGGCAGTTGTTCTTGTGTATTGTTTATTACTCCATGGGCTTGGCAAGTGGTTGGTTGGGGAAAAATGTTCCCAGGAGCAGAAAGTGTTAAAGCTGTGAAGGACCTATTCTAGCTACCTCAGTTTACAGACGTGGAAACTGAGGCCCTACCTAGCGCCTAAGTGTATGACCTAAAGGGGCTTTGCCTCTTCATTTCTCATGCATTCTCTTTGACAGTGGAGTCTGTTTTTTTCCCTTTTACTCCTTGAGTTGATCTCTAAAGCAAAATGATTACATAGTATAGCCAATATTGTTTCCTTCCCTTCTTGCAAATACCCTCTCCAACCATTCAACCTTGGAAGTATGCCATGCAACTCTTTTCTCAGTTTTGCCTGCCATCTTATCATTCACTCAACAGGATGATGAAGGTAAAAAACCAAAACCAATTACAATGTTTGTCAAAGCTGAAAACTATCCCAACTCCATTTGAACAGAGACTTAGCTATGATTTGTCCTCAACTACTGTCTATTTGCTTTAGATTAAAATCTCTGATTGTGATTTATTTTATTAAATCCATTTTGTTAGACATGCAGTTAGAGGAGTAAAGCAGTGAGTCAAACCAGGTAGTGTGATGCCAAAGCCAGTATAAATAAGAAAGATTTTACAGCCCTGTGAGCCTAAGCACCAATTGCAATGGACTTTCACTCTTCATCAAGTAAAGATAATGGTATTGCTGTGGTGTAATGTGGGAATTTGTGGGAAGTTTCATCAAGTAAAGATAATGGCATTGCTGTGGTGTAATGGAAAATACATCAGTGTTGAAATCAGACCTCATTTCAACTTCTAGTTGTGTTTTATCAGCTATGCAACAAAGGGCAAGTAACTTAACTTTTCTGAGGTTCGGATTCCTCATCTGTAAAATGGGAATGATAATAATACCCAACCTCACTTGGCAGATAATACAGATAGGAGCCTAGCATAGTTTCTGGCAAATAAGGTGAGCTCATAGAAGGGAAACAGTTACTATTTCCTCTCCCATTTTTCCACATATGGTGTGTCAAGTCGGATTTACTGCTTGGAATAGAGAGGTTGTCTTAGGCGCCAGTGTAGTTGTTATGTCTGACATTGTTCTCCTTTCTCTTTTTTTTTTTATTTCAGGGTATTGTGAGGGTACAAATATTACAGTTACACTTTATGTCTTTGTCTCACCCAAGTGTGGGTTAAAGGCATGCCCTTCCCCCCCCTTAGTGCTCCCCGTGTCCTTTAGTTGTTGATTTGCTCCGCCATCCCCCTTATCCCTAGAGAGTATTTCTGCCATGTGATCAACCTAGTGTTGATCAGTTAGAACCAGTTTGATGGCGAGTACAAGTGGATCCCATTCTTCTGCTCTTGTGGTGCTTCACTTTGGATAATGGGCTTAAGTTTAATTCAGGAAAGTGTAAGAGGTGCTAGATCACTGTCATTTCTTATGATTGAGTAATATTCCATTGTAAATATATACCAAATTTTAATAATCCACTCATGGATTGACAGGCACTTGGGTTGTTTCCACATCCTTGCGATAGTGAATTGTGCTGCCATAAACATTTGGGTGCAGATGTCTTTATCATAGAACGTTTTGTGCTCTTTTGGGTAGATGCCTAATAGTGCTATTGCTGGATCAAATGGTATTTCTATTTTTAGCTCTCTGAGGTATCTCCAAATTCTTTTCCACAGAGGTTGCACTAATTTGCAGTCCCACCAGCAGTGTAAGAGTGTTCCTGACTCTCCACATCCTCGCCAGCATTTGTTGTTTTGGGATTTTTTGATAGAGG
>RJWJ010028139.1:0-21644 GCA_004363605.1 Indri indri
GGGGATTGTCAGCTAGAGGTAGTGTCTGATTAAAGAACTTACAGGAAGTGAAGTGAACACTGTTCCTATGCTCAGTTGTTAGAAGCCGTGTATACAAAAGAAACTCTGATAATATTCTCTTAGGAGACGGTTCTCCATTTGATGTTTCCAAAAACACATAGTGGGTGATTATTGTCTGTGCTCTGATTAAGCTTTGGTAATGTGATGGTCCCCTTGCCATCTAAGTCACTGTGATAGAGAATTCTGAGATTTCTGAGATCTCATGCTCTTGGTTTCCTTTCAGTAAGCATCCTGTTCATCTTAACTTAAATTTACATTGCATGAATTTGGTGTGTAACTCCACAAAAAAAATTTTAGTTTGGTTAATACAGGTCCTTTTACAAAGCTTATTTGCTTGGAAAATGCCCAGAGGCTTACATTTGGCTATGAAATATCTGGGTCCCTTCTATATCCCCTGCTCAGTTAGTTTTCCTTTAATAAAGAGGATTGTATTTGCTGCTCTATCGTGACAGCTATGCCTGCAGGTTGCCCTTTCTTAGCTGTTCTACTCCTTCTCATATATTTCAGTTTTATATTGCATGTGCCTCTAACAAGGAGGCGGCATTTTCTTTTCTTTCTTTCTTTTTTTTTTTTTTTTAAAGCAAATTGCCTTTAGGTAGTAAAGCCAGATGGTTTATATAGTAAGTACTTTATGAAAGTAAGACATGTCACTATACAGGAATTTATTAATCGTCTGAATAGTATATTCAGCTGCACCTATATGATATGCTTGAGTCTTCATGTAAAATTTCCAATTTGATTTTCTTGGCTCTCAACTGATGCCATAAATGGGAATTCTTCAATGCTAGGGTCATGTCTTATTGATCTTGTCCCCCCAGTCCCAGAGCAGTTCTTAGTACAGATTTGATTGATTGATACTATACTAAACTTTGACATAAAAAATCATATACCATATTTTATTTCCAAGTCTAAATTTAGGAAATAGCTATCAATTGCATGTTACTACCAAGAAAAATTTAATATTATGGATATATATAAAAGATAGTATTTCTAGCCTAGAACCCAGAGCTATTAGAAATATACTTGATAAAATATTCCAATTCCTAAGTCTCGAAATTATATGGAAAGTTTGGCTAATGAAAACAGACAGTTGTAAATAGAATCTACAAAAGAATGTGCCTAATCTGAAGCCTTTTTAAATGTAAAGTTAAGGACAGTGATAAAATAATGAAGTTTATGTTCCAGATCTCAGTTTAACTTTTCTGTAAATTTCTAGAGGTCACTTGCCTGTTTTCAAAATGCCAGCACTCTCTTCCCAGTAAGAATCAAAGAGTCTAGATAGATATGGTGGAAAGAGGAATTTTTTCCCTTATGATGCTAAAGAGTTTGTTTTGGTTTGTAGCATTAGAATGGGGAATTGGAGACAAAGAAGCTAAGATCTAATCATTCTTTACTTTTTCAAAATAGTTTAAATGTTTATTTTCTAGAATGAAAGAACTATTTTCATATTTTTAGACAATTTTGAAAATAAAGAATAATATAAAAATAAAATTACCTAATAGAGAAAATTCACTGTTTTATATATTTTCATCCAGATCTCTATTTTTTAAAAATTTTTTGAGATTGCAACTGTAAATATGGTGTTAAACATTGCGTTTATTACTTAATTGATTTTGATCCATTTTCTACAAGATTAAATATTCTTAATGAGACTTTTAATGGTTTGTCATCATATAGTTATATTCTATTGTATATGATAGACCATTATTTATTTTACCATTCTCCTATGAGTGAGCATTTAGGTTGCTTCTAATCTTTTGCTCTAAATTATGTATGCATGCACAACATTTTGTTTATATCTTTGCTTATTTCGTAAAAACAGATCCTTAGAACTAGAACTAAATCAAAGGGCACGAGCATTGCCCCTTAGACTTTTGGTACCTTTCCATCAACAGTGTAAAAATAGTGCTGGTCTCACTGTTCCCTTGCCAGGATTGAGCATTTTAATATTAATATTTGGCAAAATGATAAGAAATAAAAGGCATCCCATTGTTTTAATTTGAGATGTCTTTGAATTTTAGTGTGCCTAAATTTTTTATGTTTATTTCCATTTGTATTGCCTAGTCTGTGAATTTTCTGTTCACATCCTTTGTCTATTTTTCTCTTGGGATATATTTTCTATGTGATTTTAAGTCCTCTTAATGTCTTACATTTTCCCTCATATTGATTATAAATATATCCACAGCCTTTAACCTGCCTTTTAATTTTAAATGTACTCAATGTAAATTTTTATTTTTACATTAAAATCTATAATTTTATTTCTTAGATGACTTCTGTTGCTTTTATGTTCAGAAAATATAATCATATATATTTTTTCTAATTTTATTCTTAATGATTTATTTTTGTTTTACAATAATCCTTTTATTTTCTTGTTATTTAATTTGGTATATAGTATTATTTTATCTCAAATAACTGTTTTCCCCAATCCATTCATTAAATAACCCACCAATTAAGTTATTATATATACTAGAATTAGTTTCTGGGTTATATGATTGTATTAAATTGATTCCATTCTCTTTTATTCAATTGATCTGATTGTTGTTTCTTGTACCAGTACTATCACTCATTCTGTGGATGTGGCTTCTTAATAGATCTTATTAAGCATATTTTCCCTTATTTTTTTTCCTAGATGAACTGTAGACACATTATGAAATATCCAAAAATCTCCTTGGGGATTACTATTGAAATACCATTAACAACAACCCAAAAAGTTAACTAACAATATTGAAACCTGGCAGCCTTATATTTTTAATTGTCTTAGTGGATTAACATACTTTGAGATGCTCAATTGTTTTGTTAGTCTGTTGTATTAAGACAGACGGCCTTTATCATGTTAAGGAGTTATATACTTCTATTTTTAATTTCCTAAGAGTTTTTATTGTTGTTGTTTTAAACATTCAGTGGATTTTTGAATATTTTAAAATGTAATTTTATCATCTAGTAAAATGATCATACTGATGTGAATTTTTTTATTAACACATTAGCTGCCATGTGAGTTGCATTTAACTCATTGTAGTTTTTAGCCCAGGCCTTGTGAAGCATATGTAACTCACACGTCTCTTCACCTTGGGAGCTGCGAGAACTATTTTTCAGGTTGCATATAACTCATGCACAGAAAACAATGAAAAATGCATTTTTCGTTAAATTAGAAAGGATCATTTTGTTTTCAAAGTTTTTATTCTATTTTCGTGATAAAACACTGTGGCTCTAAGGAAAAAAATTTTTTTCTAGCGTGGCAGTCAATGTGTTAATATATACACCAATGGTAAACTCTTTTGGCTGGTGGATAAATCTTTTAGGTACCGTTGACTTAGTTTGCCTGCGTTTTATTTAGACTTTTCCCATCTATATTCATCAATGAGCTTGATCTACATAGTAATATTGCCATCTCTTTGACCAAACTTTCTGTTTTAATCTGTTTTACATATTGAGCTTCCATAAAAAATATATTCTAAGTAAATATTCTAGTTACAAATTTATTTAAAATTTGAAAATCATCAGTTTATTTTCAAATAAAATTTTTTTGCTGGTAACTTTTTTTGCTGTTTTTTTTTTTTTTCTGGAAACTTTTTCCAGCTTAGTGTCAGTATTAAACTAGTATAATAATATGAATATGGTAGCTTCCTGTGTTTTTTGATGTTTTATATCTTCATTCTTAGAAAGTTTATTGGTGGGAAAAATGTGACTCCAAAGTACAATATGGTAACTCTTTCAATAGTTTTTATAGTTACAAAAATATTTTTTACAGTTATAGAAAATCTATCTAGATTTTCTTCATATGGGTTACATTTTGATATGTTTTTATTGCCAAACAACTTCAAACAAATTGAAACCTCCATTTCTTGGAAAATCAATCACACAATTTTTTCTTGATTACTCATTTTGCAGGATGAACACATTCCTGTTCCCATCTCTGCCCGATCAACACTTAGATTATCACAATTGACAACATTTATCTTTTGTACTGTAACCGTATGTAAATCTTCTGTGGCGTGTCTACAGGTTGACTTTGAGAGATGAAACCATTACACAATTGAGAATATTTGTGATATTCCTACTCTCTGGATTCCAGTGTCATGGAGAATGTTTCTAGCGTAGATTTCAAATGGTCACCCCATTCTAGACTCCACTGTTGGCCCCTTCGACATCCTCTCAGTTTTATAAGCTCTCAATCACAGTATCTTTCTAAACATTTCCCCTTCCCTGGAGACTCTGTGCCTACTTTCTCCAGACTGTCTTCATGCTACTGCCTGCTGCTTAGCTTTTCTCCTGCATCAGGTCGCTTGCTTCCTGCACTCTCTCTCTTCTTCTTCTTGCTTTTTTCCCAATCATTCCCTAACTTTTATTGGGGATCACCTAAAGTAACTTTCTTGGTTACATGCCATTTAAACTTTCTCAGGCCTTGCATATCTGAAAGTGTCACTTTCTCTCACTCTTGATTAATAGCATGGCTGGGCTTAAAATTAAAAATGCAAAATTGTTTGCTTTCAGAGTTTTGAAGTCATGTTCTGCTGACTGCCAGCATACAGTGTTGCTGACAATTGGATCCCAGGCTAATTCACGTTCCTTTGAGATAACATGTTTTTCCCCCTCCAAGAAAGTGTTGAGGATCTTTTCTTTAGCCTCAGTGTTCTGAAATTTAACCTTGATGTTGTAGGTATGGATCTTTTTTCATTCATAAGATTTATTTTTTTGTGTTCTAGGAAATTCTCTGGTATTTCTTCAGTAATATTCTTTCTTTTATGTTTTCTTATTTCTCCTTGGAGGTGATATTGACCAGCTCTTAGACTTTCTGTTTTGACCATCTATGCAATTTTTATCTTTCCTGTAAAATATTCTGGCCCTTTCTGTTTATTTTATATTCTGGAAACCATTTGCACCTTTAACTTCACACATTCATATTAATTCCACTTTTTTCAGCAATTGTGTTTAAATTTCTAGAGTTCTTTTGGTTCTCCAATTATTCTTATTTTATAAACTTGCTTTATGGGTGCGATATATTCTCCAATGTAACAAAGAGTAGGTTCTAAATCAAATATGTTACAGATCTCTTCTGTTCTATTAATAAATTCCAGAAAGCGTTTATTCTTTTTTAGTTTATCTTTCGTATTGTAGGCTTTTCTTGGAAATTATGTGATCTGTGGCTGCCCATCATATTTAAGAATGAGGCAATGGAAGAGCTATCTCAAAGGTTATTCACAAATGTGGAACTTGACTTAGAGCTAAAACTAGCAGGTGAGTTGACTGAATTACCTTGGAAGACTCCTAACGTCAAATGAGGGAGAGTTTACTCTGGGATGCTAATTTCCATACCAGCTGGCCTACTTCTTCTTTTTTTTTTTTTTTAACAATTTGGGCAATTTCTTCAGCAAAGAACTTTATAATTTTTTTTTTATATGAGGATAAATATGGGTCTTGGAAAGTTGATTGTTCCAGACCCAGCACTTCTGTGCATACACCTGTTTTCTGTCCCACTCCCGACTTTCACCCTCGGTGGTACCTAGTATCTCCCACGCTGGAGCCCTGATGGTGAACTTGGCTCGCTTTCAGCTGCAGCCTTGTATATTTATATTCTAGCTTATGGCTGCTTCGTCAGTCACTGTGCCCCCATCTGCCTTTCATCTTCCAGACACTTGGTGAAATCTCTCGTTCATTGATGGTCTCCTTCTCTTATCCTTTAGTGCTTTTACTCATTTTAGTGGGAGCTCGCATCAATCAAATGATTGCGTTTAGGTCTCTAGCATGTTATACAGACATAGTCATTTATTTTCTCATTCATTCATTCAAAACGTGGTAGACATTGTCGTCTACCATGTGCCAAGCTGTTTCCAAAGATAGAGCCTTGAACTGTACTTAACAAAAACGCCAGTCCATGTGAATCTTTTGTTTGATTGGAGCCTTGTAGGTAGAGAATTAGGAAGCTTGCTCTCAAAAAAAAAGAGTGAAACTGTGGCAAGATGTCATGGCCACACTATTATTGGAGGTTGTAAAGGATACTCCGGCAGGGTCTGGCAAAGAAATGAAGGTCCCGACTGTGCTCTAATATGGTTGCAGCCTGACAGGCTTCCCTCTCCCTCGGTTGCAGAGTTGGAAAGCAGCCTTCATTCTGCCTAAGGGTCCAGTTCAAACCTTTGTGCAGACATGTCCTTCCCCTTCTTTTTCCTTTTATCTTGAACATTTCTTTTAGGTATACCTCTTACAGAAACATACTGTTGGTAAGTTGCAGTGGCTCATGCCTGTAACCCTAGCAGTTTGGGAGGCCAAGGCAGGAGCATCACTTGAGGCCAGGAGTTTGAGAACAGCCTGGGCAACATAGGAGACGCTGTCTCTCCAAAAAAAAAAAAAAGAGAAAAGAAAAAATTAGCCAGGCGTTGTGGTACATATATGTAGTCCCAGCTACATGGGAGGCTGAGGCAAGAGGATTCCTATAGCCCAGAGTTTGAGGTTTCAGTGATCTATGATGACGCTGCTGCACTCTAGCCTGGGCAACAGAGTGAGACTCTGTCTCAAGGAAAAGAAAGAAAAAGAAAAGAAAAGAAAGAAACATACTGTTGAATTTGTTTCTTAAGCTAACCTGAAGGGTTTTTTTTCCCCCAACATGGAATTTAACTTTACATTTATTGTCATAATTGATATGTTAATCTTACTTGGCATAAATTCTTTTATATCTACATTTTCTATATCTAATAACCGTTTTTCTTTCTTTTCTCTTCTTTTTTGTACAGGGTATGTTTTCTTCACTGTATGTTTTCTTCCATGATTTGCAAGTTATATATCCTATTTGTAATTCTACTAGTGAGTACTTTTAGGTTTCTAAGTACATATTTGAAATACCATTTTCTCTTATACCAAAAATTGAGAACACACCACCAACCATTTTATTTTTAAAAATGAACAATTTACCATGTTTTTGCACTCCCTAGACCTACTTTTAAACCTTTGTCAATATAGAACCAGATGCCATAATCATTTTTAATTTTTTAATTGGAGACATGCTAAATTACTGGATTAGAAGAATAAATGAGGAAATCTCTGTTTTATTGTCAGGAACTAAGGTGACTTTGTTTGCAATATAAATCTTGGTAGCATTTTAGTATATAACATATAAGGACATGGCAATATCCAGGTTTATTTCTTACTTTTAAAGAGAAGTGAGAAACTGTAGATATTAATACATATCTTAGTCCTTAACTCTTTGAATATAAAATTTAATATCAATAGAAACATTTTTGCATGATTTTTAAGCATGGTTCTGCAGTACAAGAGAGTCAATTATCAATAGGGTTTATAAAAACATTTTGAAAAGAAAATCAATTGAAATTCTGGTTTAATTTTGTAGACCTAGTGAAGTGAGCTTTAAAGACAAAGAGTTACATTAAAGCAACAGATAAAACATAGTTAAATAGTTTTTAGGCAAAAATGTAATGATAGTAATAAAGGTAGGTTGCATCTCCCACACCTCCAAAATTTGTTTATCCATTTCTACTGTTACTTTAAAATTAATTTAAATTGAGCTTTTTCCATAGCTTGACAAGGGTGAAAGGGTTAAATAATTTTGCCTGCTACCCACTTTTTGTGTATATCTGAGTAGCAGCTCCACTACAGGGAGATGTGTGGAGGTAGAGAAATATCAAACTAAGCTTTTGCTCTCTGTGGATAATAAAAATTACCCACTTTCTCACAGATGTCAAATCTGGCAGATTTCCATAGAAAATTTGGATTGAATGTCAACTACCCAAATTATTTTAGTGTCTGCTGAAGTGTGTGCTTGGCAGCGATTTCAGTAGAAAATAGGAAGTGGGTTTGAAAACATTAATAATATCTGAATACAACTCCTTAAGCTGATTGTTCCCTAGATGAACCAAAGCATATATTGTTCCTGAAAACCAGAGCCCTCCAAGAAGTCCAGGTGGACACATTGTTAGTGTTTCAAATATAGACGCTGAGAGGGGGCTTATTTAGGAAACAGGATTTGCTATCATGCATAGATCATTGCCTTCTCTGGAATAGTTTAGAGTGGCTAACTAACAACTAAAATAGTCTAAATGGCTCAAATACCATGTAGATGATGATGCTAACTTAAATTTTATTAATTATAAATCATTTATAGAATGATGGATTTGGTTGAAAGGTTTGGTTAGATCTGAGTTCTAATCCTGATACTGATATTCAAAAATCTCCATCTTTCTGGCCCTTAGTTTCCTCATCTGTACACCTGCACTGTCTTTATGGAGACTTTAAGCATATCTTAGATCTGTTAATATGGAAAAATCGGGGTAACTCAATATTAGATAAATCTAGTTAGTTTGTTTCCCAAGAGAAAAAAACAAAGCTTCTTTGCTTGAGGAAGAAATTAAAACTGCAGTGTATCAAATAACAGAAAATGAGTTTGGAGCGATTATGCAATATCAAGAGATTGGCTTAATCATCACATAATTTTTAAATTTCCATAAATGTCTTTATTGTTATTCATCAGAAGTGCTCATCTTTCCCGTTCCAAGTGCTGTCCCATTGTGAAGTTTATTCATTCATTCAACAGATGTTTATTGAGCACCTACTGAGTTTCAGATGCTGTGACAAATGCTAGGTAATGAGCAAAAAAGACAAAACCCCCTGTCTTCATGGAGTTTACAATCTGCTGGAGAAGGCAGATGATGGCAAAACCAATATGAGTAATTTATACTATGTCAGATAGTGGTAGGTAGAGAATAGGAAGGTAGGTTGTGCACTGTGTGTCTATGTGTGTACCTTTGTGCACACGCATAATTTTAATAGGTAGCTAAGGGAGGCTTTGCTGAGAAAGTGAAATTTGGGATAACACCTGAAAAAGATGAGGGAGGGAGTCAGACCAATATCTGAGAGGGGAGCATTCAAGGTAGAAGCCACAGCAAATGCAAAACCCTGATGTGAGAACATGCTGGATATTCTAAGGAATAGCACAACTCTGCACCATGCCCTCATTCAAAAATATTTATTATTCACCAGCTATATGCTAGACACTCATTCTTTTCTCAAGAAGTTTACAGTCTAGTTAGGAATAGATAAGAATATAAACAAGTGCAATAAAATGAAAATATGTATGAGTCATGAGAGTTTGTTAAGGACACAGTGAGCCCTTGAGGAGGAAGTAGCTCGTTCTATGTGAGAGGTCATGAAAGAATTCACTCCAGTTTTATCCCTGCTGTAAACTGCATCATAGATTGTTTCTCTTAATATTTTGTATCTTTGCAAATGCTCAGGTTAAGGAGAATTAATTGTATGGTTTTATATGTGTAAGGAATGGCATGAACATGATAGAGGATTTTTCTTTTTTTTTTTTTTGGTGGAAGAAAGTAAGAAAAGGGAAGCAAATGTTTACTAGGTACCCACTCTGTGTCAGGTGCTGTACTAAGCACAGTACACATGAGCTTATCTTGTTCTCATGAGATTGCCACCTGGGTCTTATGGCCCTTGTTTTAGAGATGATGAAACTTGGGTTTTGAAAGGTAAAGAGGTTGTCCTCATTTGCAGACTGAACCAGGATTCAAATTCGGGCCTCTGTTACAATTCCCAGTGGGTACATACCTACTCTCACCTTTCCATGGTCACTCTATGAAATGGGGACTTTGAGATATCATAAGACAAAGGTAAAGGTGGGAGTAACACGGGTAACACTTAGGATTGTAGACTCTTGAGACTGGAATTGCCCATAATAGAGTTTCAGCCTAAAGTTGGGAGACTTGACTTCAATTTTTTCTAACGAGTCTTAATAATAACAAATACCAAATGCCAAGTGCTGGGCATGAGAATAAGATCAGATCACATGTGTATAGTGCTTAGTACATTATCTGACACACATGCACACACACCCTCTGAGGTGGGAGTATTACTACTCTGACATGAAGTGCTCTCTTATTTAGTCCTTATGACAAGGCTGTGCAGAAGGTTTTATTGCCCCCACTTGGGAGATGGTTTATCCACCTCATTCTGGAACTCTCATTCTTACTAAGTATGGGATCCATTTCAGTTCTAACATCGCACATGGTTGACAGTGTCCTTTTTTATATCGTATCTAAAGCATATCTTTTCCACTGTCGTGTAAATGCGTGTTCTCCTTCTTCCTCTGTAGACACAGAATAAAGTTATTCTTCACTGTTCTTTCTGCATTAGTATATGCTTGTGGGTGACTCGATTCTTCATTGAGGGGAAGCACTGCGATCCTATTGGCAGCTCTCCCATCCTTTTCTAAATCAGGGCTCCTTGTGTATCCTGCCATCTTGGTCTTCCTGCTGCTTTTCTCAACGGTTCTTCCCTCTATTTTCCTTATGCAACTATCTGAGATGTCTCTGAAATATCATATCTGAGATATGATAAACATTGATTTGTTTAAAAATGTGTTAGGCACTTAAATCTGTCATAAATAAACCATAAAAGATTACTCTCATACTTTATGTCTATGGATATATATCTTTTAAAATTGTTCATGATATCAGCCCACCTGAAAGCCGGTTTTTTCATTCTCACAGTAAACAATTTTAGTGTGTATGACATTTCATTATGTTCAGTTAAATACCCTTTATTTTTTTAGGGTTTTATTTTCGACTTCCTTTTTACAAATAATTTTTAAAAACCTGATAAATGATGAGATTAAGTAATTTTTCCAAGGTTACACAATTATATGATTCTGCTAGAACTGGAATTTATCATGCCTTTTATTCAGGAAAATCAATATATCCAAATTCAACAATTTGCTCCACTCTTGGGTACCTTAAATGTTTATTAATTTATGGTTTGCAGTTAAAGGAGAAAGGAAGAAATAAATAAATAAAAAATAAAATAATAAAAATGAGAAATATGAGGCTTAAAAAGATTAAATAAATTCTCTAGGCATAAAAGGTAAGTAATAACTATCCTTTATTGACTATTTCCCAGGAGTTAGGCATGTAGTAAGTCTCTCTACATTTGTTAATTCATTGAAGGTTCATGATAGCCCTCTAAGGTAGACATTGTTATTATTTCCAATTTTAATACAAAGAAACTGAGGTACAGAGAAGTTAAGTAACTTTCCTAAAGACACATAACTACTAAATGTAGAAAAGATTATAAACCTAGGTTAGATGCCTTCATCTTGTGGGCTTTTAACTACTGCGCTGTATATTTGTCACAAACAGGATATGGAGTTTTAGATAATTATTTAAAAACAGGTAGAACTTCAGTACTTTTAATATATGTAATAAAGTATTACAAAAACTTTTCCTTGAGGGTCAGGCATGGTGGCTCATGACTGTTACCCTAGCACTCTGGGAAGCCCAGGTGGGAGGATTGCTTGAGGTCAGGAGTTGGAGGTTGCTGTGAGCTAGGCTGACACCACGGCACTCTAGCCTGGGTGATAGAATGAGACTCTGTCTCCAAGAAAAAAAAAAGCTCTTTGTTTAAAAAAAAAAAAAAGGAATAAATGTCACAGCTACCTATAGAGTTGCCCATGCAAAGTAGTCCTTCCTTGGATTTATTATGAATAAGAAAACTAACATACATCGTTTTAAAGAAGAATTTTAAGGTTAAATACGATAGTTTCTATTGGAATCCATTAAATATATTTATCCATCTCTTTTAGTAAAGGCAATTTGTGGAAATACAGTATTTTGAACCTTGATTTTTCACCCAGAAAAAGTAGAGCACTCTGAACATGACTAGGATTTTTCCAAACAGAAGTTTTAATGAACTAATGTCAGGAAAATGCTTAATTACTTATTGCTACATTTCAAAACTATCTTCAAGCAAAATGACATTTGAAATAAAATTTGAAAAATATAAGACCCAATCTGTAGTTATTGCTTCCTTTCTACTTCTTGGAAGCGTGGAATATGAGCAACTGACAGTAAAGGACCATCCAGTCCCCTTCTGTTTTAACTAAGTGGCAATTGTAATTTGTGGCGGCCATCGTTTATCCATGATAATTTATTGCATTTATTAACAACTGAGACATTCTTCTCTATTTGTTAGTTGAACATTTTCCCCTAGTCATTTGGTAATCTTTAGCAAGAAATTACGTCAAGTTTTTCTCCAGAAACTTAGTTAAGGAAAGTGACACTAGCTCTCCTTTGTAATTTTTTTCGCCTCTTCCCTCATCCAAAGTGTAAATAAACTTCATTGCCCTCTTCCGCTGCCACCAAAAAAAATTAAAAACAGCATGGCAGGTACAGTCCCTGCATTACCACGTGCCAATACCAAGAACCAGCTGTATGTGGGCGTGTGAACTTTTTACCCACTATTTAATATTTCCAGAGGCCGCTTGCGTTTTTCCAATATTTAAAACTATAATAAAGTACCCCAAATTTGACAGCAATTAGAAGGGGCATTTTTATTTTTCTCGCGAGCATTTAAAATACAGCAGTAGGCCGGGTGCGGTGGCTCACGCCTGTAATCCTAGCACTCTGGGAGGCCGAGGCGGGCGGATTGTTTGAGCTCAGGAGTTCAAGACCAGCCTGACCAAGAGTGAGACCTCGTCTCTACTAAAAAAAAAATAGAAAGAAATTATCTGGACACTAAAAATATATAGAAAAAATTAGCCGGGCATGGTGGCGCATGCCAGTAGTCCCAGCTACTCGGGAGGCTGAGGCAGGAGGATTGCTTGAGCCCAGGAGTTTGAGGTAAAATATATATATATATAGCAGTAATTTTTAATTATTTGGAACATTCTCTTTAGTAATGTTTAAAACATATTTTCATATGAAGAGATTGATATAAATATATTTTTTAAAAGCTACTGTGTTACTTTATTTCTGTTTGACCTCAAAAAGATGGCCCTCTGCAGTTACAAAGATGATTTTAGAGTTTTAGGGGGCTATGTGTTAGAGAATTAATATAATTTGAGTCTGGAATTTTGAACCCCACTCCTGGCACTACTCTGTCACTAAATTATATAACTAACTAATTTGATTATATATTCATAATTATATATGTATATCCCAGCACATATCCTTACCTGTTCATTTTACTCTGCTAACCTCATCAAACTGTTTTGAGAATGAATGAAATAGGTTCTTTGACAACCTTTTGAAAAAAATGCTCTATTTAGATAGATTTATTTTTATTACAAAATTAATGCATTGCCTTACCATGGTGGTACATGAGAAGCATTTGGAGAACTTGTTAAAACAGATTATTGACCTCCATAGTTTTTGAATGTGTAATTTTGGCGTGGGGTCTGTGAATGTGCTTTTCTAACAATTTCCCAGATGCTGCGCTTCTGAGAAGCACTGTCTTATAAAAGTGAATGAAGTTTAAAGAAACCAGAACAAAACCAAAAAAGCTTAGTAACACACTAGTACCACATGGTTCATATTTGAATTGGAGAAAGGGATTGATCGTGAATTTGTTTGAGTCTTTAGAGGTAATAATGACAAGAAAGTATGACAGAAATAACGTTCGGAGATTATAACAAAAACCGTTGTTCATCACTGCCTCCAATCCACACTCCTACCCCATACTTTTGTGAGAACGTGTTTGGTTTCTTCCCCAAGCAAAAAGTTGACTGTGCAATGCAAAAATTTCATTAACAGGGGTTCCTTGTTTGCAGGTAGGTTTTTTTTCCTTTCCACTTTAAACTCGTTATCAAAGGTATAACACAGAGAAAATGTGCAACAATTCAGTATAATCTCTGTGAGAAACGTTGGCTCACTGAGACACCGACATAACAGTTTCAGACTTTTTACAAGAAAAAAGAAAATTTAGGTCAGCGTTGAATCTATACTAGAATGGATAAAAGGACATGCTCACATGTGCATGCAACACACATACACATTTTTTTCCAAAGATGCCACTATTTCCACTACCTCCTGTCATAATATCTCCCATTACATTATACATTGCTCATCAGCAATCGTAGTTAGCACAGACTTCATTATCTTCTTTAGTTCTTATGCTTTCTAAATGCCTGTCTCCATGTGAGGGGAGGTGATCTTTGTAACCTGTCATCAAGGATAGCATCCTAAGCAAGTACTTAAGTATACTTTGCTAATAATGGTAATGCATGCCAGTTTGTACATCTAATCTTAAATTTACCATCAGTGTAGCATAGGTTACTACCTTGATTTTTTCCTCTTATTAATGGGATTCCTAAAACACCATAATTAAGCATATAACTAATAAACAACCTTAAAAATTGAATGATGAATTTGATCTCGCTACTGTTTAGTTGACAGATGGGAATCAAACAGACATAAACTCTGTACTTCCAATTTATTGCTGGGAAGGAAAATTGTGTGCCCAAAATGCCATAAGACAGGTTGTTCTTCCAGCATTTATAGTCTGGTGGGAAGGAGAAAATAAAGGTCCTGTAGTTTTTCAAAAAAGACAGTTTTAACCCATTTTCAACATAATACTTCAGACTTCCAGTTTGGATGAGAATGTGAGTATGTTAAGGCCAACTTCACATAATGTAACTTTTTAACTTTCACACCCTTAATTTCTGTTTTAATACTAGGTTAAATTAAATGAATGATTCTTCACCCGACCTACTGCAGGTGTATATTCTACTTATAGTAACCCTAAAAGTGCTATCTTGAAATGTTAAAATTTTCTATATAAGTGTATATTTTGATTATTCTTATATTCCAATCAGATAGCCCAAACAATGGTTCGTTCAAATATATTGAGTCAACACTGTAAAAGTAAGATAGTCTCTAGTATAAACATGAAATGAGTATGTGATATTTATTGACTCGAAATTTAAAAATATATGTAGAGGTTTATTTTCCAAATTTACTGTTTGCTATCTTTGACTTTTATGTGGCAAGCCTTTTAACACTTACATGCGAAAAAATCGTAATGTTCAATGTTTGGAAAGATATCAATATTATATTTTATGCATCTCTTTAATTGCAAGTACTTAATGTTTAATCTTCGAATTTCATGCAAATAAATTAGTGAGAATTCTGTCAGTATGATTACTCACTTGAGATTTTTCTGCTCAAATATAAATTAGAGTAAAAATATCTTAAGTACATACAATTTTATTAATTAATGAAGAAATTTATTAATTCACAAACATTGGCTACTCACCTCTCATGGATGACTATCAGAACTGAGTTTTTAGGCATTTTAAATGTATAGACGAACCAGTCAGCTTTGCAAGGAGTAAACCTGTCTGACATTCCTGACTATAGCACTAACCCTGGTTAACATTTTCACACAAACAGGTCTGCTACCAAGAGGGCAGGGAAAGGAACGTGGCTGGCTTAGTACAGCACTGACAGAGGAAAAGGCAAAGCTCACATCCTACAGACGGTTCTCTAAGCAGAGAGTGTAGAACTCAAAAAATAGTGCATTAGTTTGGCCACAGAAAAAGTTTCATGACTTCATCATGAATCTCTTTAATTATGCAGGGGATATTATTCAAGCACCCTCAAAACATGCCCAGATTTGTGTAAAAGGGAAATTAGTCCAGGAAAAAAAAGTTAAAACTAATAAGAAAGACCCTAGATAAGACTGTGCTCTAAAGAATAGAAATAGAAATTGAAGCGATTTGGTGAAGATCAGGAAATTTAGTATGAAATCACTGAAAGCATAAACAGTGAGATGAAGTGATCAAGGGTTCGATATTAAAAAGTTGAAAATAAGACCTATGAAGGAAAAGTTTGTAAAGAGAGAAAACTCATATTAAACATACTTGTTTGAGACAGTTAGGAGGGGACATTTTATAAAACAATTTCTGACTTGATTGTATGAAACCGAAAGAACCAAAATGGATAGGAAAAATCCCTTGTCTATTAAAGTAACAATTTTCCCCACTGGTACTTTTGTGCAACTTGTGTAGTTTTTTCCAACTATTTTCTCTATATTTGTGTCGTCATTCCAAGTTTTATCACTGCGGTAGACACGGAAAATGCAAAGTGAAGGAAAGGCTGTACTGCTTACGAGAAGTTCAGCAGTCTAACAGAAATGTAGACAAACAACCACAGTAAATCACGACAGGAGTGATAACATACGCACGTGCAACCTATGGAGTTACTACACAGAAGAAGGGGTTGTTAATTTTGTTAGGAATGGGGTAGATTGTGGAAGCTATCTGAAAAGGGGTAACATCCGGGTGAGGTTGGAAGGATGAAATTTTGTTCCAAGAAGGATGAAATTATTCGTCACAGCATTAATTTGATAGTGCAAAATAATGGCTTTAGGAGATGAAATAGAGGATCTAACTAGATTCTCCACAATGAAGGGCCTTGTACATCTTACTTTAAAGCTTGTATTTTATTTTGCAAAAAATAGTAGTATAATTTGAGTTATAGCTTAGAAGGAGCACTCTGAGAACCACTTGTAGGACAGAAAAAGGAAAAAACTAGGCTGAAAACCGAATTATTTCACAAATTCAGATAGGCTGTGAGGAGGGCTTGAACACAGAAAATAAGTGAGAACAGAGAAAGAAGGATGGCTTTTAAAGATATTTGGGGTGTGAAATCAATATTGATGATTAATTGATTATGGAACATAAAGGAGAAGTCGAGTCCAAGATGAATCCCATCTTTCTGGCTTGGGAAAGCAGGTGACCAGGGATGATCGAGTAACATAAACTTCTGGATCTGGAAACAAAGAAAGAATTTGTGACTGTATTGATGGGGCTTCATAGCGAGGTGGTGGGTGTCAGGTATGTGGATGAACATGGGAAGGGGGCGGATATGTGAACTTGAGGGGGATGTGTGCATGACCGTGCTTAGTATTGGTGGAGACATCGTTTATTGACAGGGCAAGATGAAGCAATGGAAAGCAAAAGTTGGATATACAAGGGCGGGGGTAAGGAAAGGGAGGGCTTGGCATCCAGAGCCAGGCAGAGGATGATCCCTGCACAGAAGAAGAGCACCCCTTCCTCAGGAACAGCAGAAGACAAGGAGGTGGCTTGAGTGAGAAGACAGAGAGAGGTAGAGGTGGGTCACTCACTGTGGAAGGAGCCTGTGCCCGGTGGCCTCAGTTTTGCAGTATGAGTGTCATCTGGTGAAGTGGATCCTGGGAATGGGGGGATGAGTAAAGACTGAGGAGGGTGTTGTCTGGAGAATAATCACTGAGAGAAATGGATTAGGAGATCACCGAAAGCAAATGATAGGATATTACTATCGCCGAAGGCTCAAAAGTTGTGCCAATCCTTACGGTTTTGCAGTTTTTCCCAGTAATACTGGGTTGCATCTGGGTAATGCTGTGATGACTAACATTTTTAAAATGTTTATTATGTATTAGGGACTATCAACTCCTCAGTCTTCACAACAAATTCCTAAGTTAAGTAGCATTATTGTTGTCACTTTATGGAGAAGGAAACTGAGGCATTGAAATATATAAAAGTGGAGAAGGCAGATGGTCAACATAATGAGTTAGGCTTAGATTCAACTTTCAGGAATAGGACATGCCAGTATAACAGACACTTAAACAAGATGAAAACTTCCCTCTTTGTTCAAAAGATTCTGAGGTAGTTAGTCTAAAACTAATTTAGTCCTCTCTAGTTTCGGGGACACAGGCTCTTCTATATCATTGCTACACCATTTCTGAGCCTACCTCGTGAACCAAGGTGGCTGCTGGTGCTCCAGCCTTTTTCCATATTGAAGATATCAAGAAAATTAAGAGGACAAGGAAGACATGAGGCATTTTCCTTTTAGTTAATGTCCCAGGCCCAGAAATTATGCATACCACTTTTGCTTACATCTTTAGAACTTGGTTGCATGGCTACATCTAGCTCCAAAAAAAAGCTGTGAAATATTTGTATTTTTAAAATTTGGAATAAAGGAAGAGCAAGTGTTAGAGGACTCTCTTACTTTGACTGATTTTTCAGCTTGTATTGGATGAAAAGAGAAAGGAGTAAAGAATTGACGGTGTCAACAAAGAGTGTAGTTAAGTGGTGAATATGGTCCTTCCAAGTGGTGTGATGGAAGGAAAAGGAGAGCGAATGGCCTGAATGACTTGGTGAAGTGACAGAGGAGGTGTTGTCAGCATTAACGAATGAGAGAAGTTCACAGATAGCTCCTTGAGATGGAGACTGTATGAGAAGGAAAATATGGGAGTTGAAGACTTTAGAGGTGGTGAAGTCCCAGCAACAGCAGAAAGACTGTCCTGGTGTTTCACTGATATTAGTTAAGTGAAGATACTCAGGGGGCCAGGCAGTTACAGAATGGAAATGAAAATCTTAAATGACTAGACCAAGAATGTCTTAATGATCATTATTCAAGTTTACATGTCATGGTAGTGTTGACAAGGGTAAAGAAAACTTGTTTCTTATTACCGGGATAAGGATTATACTGTTTCATTTTGGACAAATAATACTTAGTCAAGATTCAAGTTTGCTTTACACAGGTGACATTTGTTATGTTCAAAATCACAAGTCTTCAAAATAAAAAACTGAATCTTTTCATTCAGTGCAAGCCATTCTGATGGAATAGTTTCCAAAATGTGTTAAAAATGGCTTTCTTAAAATAACAAATTGAGCGTATTTTATGGTCGATGTTCATTGTTAAATCCAACTGTCAATTATTGTCCAGAACTAAAGCAAAAGTTCTTAGCTCTTTCTCCATCTCTTTCGTTGTCCGAGTTCCTCCATGACACGCTGAAGTTCTGTAGTGTCAAGAACTGGCTTCATCTTGGGCATTTTAACGGTTTGGTTGCTCCCTGCTTCCCTGAAATTAGAGATTGTGAGATTCTGACCCCGGGATGAAAGGTCATTATCATTTAAAAAACTAATACCTATAAAAAGCTTTCCAGTTTTTTCATCCTGCCTTAGGACAAATTATCTCATGCTACCTCCAGCTTTGTGCTCACAGACTAGAAGGGATTTGTACAAATGGAAAGCCTATTTTGCCTTAAGAAAAAATAAAATAAAATAAAGATTATCCTACCTAATAAGGAATGCTTTTAAAGCAAGCCTCTATTTTTTTAACTTTAAAAAATTTAATTTCTCTCTAAATACATTTTGAAACGACATGTGGAATTTAAATATAGTTGGCACAGTCCTATTTCATTATTCCCATATACACTCTAGGAGATAGTGAAGCTTGTGAATTTCCGCACACTAATTTGTGGTTCTGCAGATTTTCTTCTTCCTTCCTCCTTCCACACCCAAAAGTTAGAGGGCTAGAACAGAGAATTCCAGTCACTTCTGATGGGTGAGTTAAAAGAGTGCTGAAAATTTTGTCTAATGTATGGGAAATCGGCAATCTTTGAAAAAAGTGTTGGCATGGCAGATCATTCAGATAAATTGTGCCAATGTCAAGTCTGTCGTTAAATGTCAGAAAGCGGCAAATGGTTGTATGCATTACATTTAGGTAAAGTTTCAGATGCGTGGTAGGGGTGGTGAGCTCTTCTGGACCTGAGCTGGTAGGTGTGACTGGATGCCAAGCCAGACCCTCCACCCTTCCAGTCCATCCCGCTGCTTACTACTACAAAGATATAGCTCAGATTAAACCAGTCATTTTAAAATCATCCTGAGAGAATTCTGCTTCCTGGCACATTGTTCATGTGTTAGGACTCCAGTAATTTTTAGTCCATAATTACCAGTGGAGAGAATACTGCAAGTGACACAGGTGACTGTCCCAGGCACGGCTGTGCCTGAGGAGGCTACAAAGCTTTCGAGGGAGCTTCCCAGTTGTCTGATCACCAGTGGGCCCCAAGCGACGTAAAAGAGAATCCCGTGGCTGAAGGCCTTATCTTTGAAGGCAGGTTCAAAAAGGAGTCGCACGCCTCCGGTTTTCTGAAGGCTGAGTTAGTTGAACAGATATTTGGCACTTTCAAGATTTCTGTGTGGGACTTGAAGTTGTAACTTTCATTGAGCCTGACGCCTTCAGAATAAAGAAGACCACATGCTGGAAAGGTACAACAAGGATGGTTTTTATCTGAACTACTTTCTCCTTTATATTTGAAGCCAGCGGAAATTAGTAAAGATTATGAAATGATTTGCTGGATGGTAATTATTAAAAGAAACTTTCATGTTTTATTTTGATTTTTTTTTTTTTTTTAATTTTGATTCTGGTAATGAGAGTCGTAAAAAAAACCAGTAATGGATGGGGACGAATGAAGCTGGCCATAATTATACAGGTGTTAACTTGAACCTTTGAAGAAGAGGTGTCTTTACACATATTTTTTACTTAATAATGTAAATTATTATCATGTGCAGACAACCTTGTATTATAAACATGGTAAACTCATGTTTTCTTAAAATACTAATATTCAGAGAAATGAATGAAGTTTCTGTATTTTTTCCTTTTTTTTTGCTGTTTAATGTCCTAATCTTTTTAACTTACATGTGCTTTTTACTAAAGCACGAGTAAGATATGTTAATTGTGTAAAAGTTTTCAAGTTTAATATATATGCATAGGAAGAAGAAATAGAAAAAGCATTCTTAGTCCAATTCAACTATTTTGTTTTCTAGAGGCAGCTAGAAATGCATTGTAATTTTTCTAGACCTAGTCAGTAAGAGCACAAATGAAAAGTCAAAATAAAAGGAATACTGAAGAAATTTTTGCAGAGTTGAAGAGGGAAGAGAAATGTTAGATGTGGAAATAAATAGACCATTCACACTATTTGGTTTCAGGAAAGTTTCCTTATAGCTTTTTTCCTGGTTAAAGTATTTAATTAGCTCATTAATTAATCCATTAATTAACATTTCTTGTATATTTATTATGGACCAAGAACTGTGTTTAACATTGTGGATGCATGAATAATCCAGATAAAGTGTTTAGAGCCATGTAGCATCCAACAACGAGTAAGTATTGTGTGCCTACTATGTTCCAGGCTCAGTTCTAGACACTAAGGATACATTAATAGTAATGAACAAAGCAGAGAAACATTCCTGCTCTCATGGTGGATGGCAGGTAAATGGACGTAATGAAACAAAGAAGAATAAATATTAATAGCAGTTCAAGGAAGAGCGAGGAGCCCACGTGGCTAGAGCAGAGCCCATGAAGGAGTGAATGGAAGGACGTGAGTTCAGACAACCACTGGAAGCCAGATCATTTAGGCCTTGTAGGGCGTTGTAAGGACTTTGGCTTTGACTCTGAATGAGATGGGAAGCCTTGATTAGGGTTTCGTGCAAAGAGAACTGACATGTTTTAAAAGGATCAGTGGCTGCAGTATGGAGAAGACACAGGCTTGGTCAAGGGAGGCCTGGTGGGAGGAGGCTATTGCAATAAGCCAGAGAGGAGATCGTGGTGGATTGGATCGGGTGGCGGCCGTGGAGGTGGTTAGAAGTGGTCAAAACCGTGATTTAGTGTATTTTACAGGTTCCATCCACAAGATTTGTTGACCCAGGTAAATATGGGGTATGATAAAAAGAGATGAATCACAGGTGACGTTGGGATTTGGGCTTGAGGAACTGAAAAGTGGGCATTTTCATTTACTGAAATTTGAGCATAAAGAATAAATCAGTTTTGAAAATAATAAGTTTGCAATTCTTATTAAATATTTCAGTAGAAAAATACTGAACGGAAGTGCAGGCTAGAAATATAAATGTGGGAGTCATCAGCAAGGAAGTGAGTGTAGACAAAAATGGAAAGAGAGAGAGTATGAATGTGAATACAAGGACCAAAGCCTGAAGCACAAATAAATGCAATCAATTGTTATACAGTGGAAATATA
>RJWJ010028140.1:0-21633 GCA_004363605.1 Indri indri
GCCTGGCTAATTTTTTCTGTTTTTAGTTGTTTGGCTAATTTCTTTCTATTTGTAGTAGAGACGGGGTCTTGCTCTTGCTCAGGCTGGTCTTGAACTCCTGAGCTCAAGCAATCCTCCTGCCTCGGCCTCCCAGAGTGCTAGGATTACAGGCATGAACCACTGCGCCCGGCCTACATTAATTTTAATATATTACTAAGATGTTTACTCTGTGTCACAATGGTGCTTTCCAGTGTTCACAATTTACAGTTTCAGTTTGTACATATGTAATTCGCTAACATAAGGAACAGTTATTATTATTTCAGACTATCCATAAAAAGAAAAATAAAACCCACCTTACATAGAACTTTGAACATGGTATGACTTAAAACAGATAATGCAACATGGTTTTTAATATTTTGGAGCTTCCTTTTTTCCAAAGTTTTAGATGCATGCTATCATCTTGTTTCGGAATATTTTATATTTCATTTTAAAGAGTAGATCCTGATCCATTTTTAATGATTACTAGGTGAATTTTATAAAAAATACAAACATTTTTATACAATCCAAAATCCAAAACTTTTTGAGCACCAACATGATTTTGGATCTTTGGATTTGAGATGCTCAACCAGTGAGTATAATGCACATATTCCAAAATCTAAAATCAAAAACTCTTCTTGTTACAACATTTCAGATAAGGGATAGTCAACGTCTATCAGTGATGAGCAAATGCCACCTCCTGTGATAAGCCTCTGTAACCAGTGGTCTTCATTTCAAAACAGCTTACATGGATTCTTCCTTTTGTCTTTAAAAGCTTCCCCTTGCCCCGGCCCCAGCCCCATCCCCCTTGGATGTACCCGTGGTCTGCCATAGCATGGACATCCTGAATTGCAATCCCTTGCTATTCCCAAATAAACTCTTTATTTTGGAGAGCCAGTCTCTTAGTCATTAAGCTGACAAATGGTGAAGTGAACATCCATCTACCCACCACCTAGTTTCTATGATTGTTACTGTTTTACTGTATTTGCTTTATCATATATCCATCTATTAATCCATTTCGTTTTTAATGCATTTCAAAGTAAGTTGTACGTATCAGTCCATTTCATCCCTGAGCACTTCCATATGCATATCATTAAGTAGAATCAGTATTTATTCACGATTTTTTTTGTTTTGTTTTAAGCTACTGTCTTTTAAGAAGAATCTTTAAAATACAAATGTTATAAAAAATCATGTTAAAATGCAATTTGAATTCTTAAGGGTTGGAATATTTGGGATTTGCTTTTAAGTGTTAGGATATATCCTCTTACTGGTTGTTTAGTAGAGAAAGCATCTCAGACTGTTACAGCTGTGCTTGATAGCAGAATCGAGAACCATTGCCATCCAATCTTTATATAACGTTTAACATTTCTTGTGAAGCTTGTAAGAGAGCCTGATCCCTCTTTTCCTGTGTTCAGTTGGCCCTCTGTATCTTCTGGTTTTGCATCAGTGGATTCAACCAACTGCAGTTCAGAAATATTCAAAAAATAAAAAAGAACAGTACAGCAATAAAAAATAATACAAATAAAAATACAGTGTAATGACTCTTTACATAGCATTTACATTGTATTGGATACTATAAGTTATCTAGAGATGATGTAACACATTAACTGCCTGGTGAGTTATATTAAAGTCATGCTGGTTTTTTTTTTTTCTATATTAATATACCCTTTATTTTTATTTTTGTTTTTTTACCCTCATCAAACCAGTTTATTCAGTGAAATTTTCCAGTTTAGTGTGCTAGTAAGTATGAACCAAGTTTTCAAACCCTTTTCACTTTTCACAAGTACCTTAATAGATACGAGGTGGCTGGGAACAACCTGAAGAAATAGCAGGGTTAGTCTTGTCATTCACCTGTTAACATTTTTGTTTGACCACAGGTAGAACCACTGGCGGGTGTTTCATGGGTATCTCCAACTTGACATTTCCACACAGGAATTTCTGATTTCTTCTTCAAAGCCTGCCCCTCCACCATCCATTCATTTCTTTCAAGCCAGAAATCCGGGAGTTGTGTTTGATTCCCCCCAACCTCCCCACCCTGTCCCACATCTTAATCTAATGTGTCTGAAAGTTCTAGAACTCACGCTAGTTTTGAGCCCGGGGCCTGTGAAGCATATGTAACTCATCTCTTCACCTAGGGAGCCGCGTGAACTATTTTTTAAGTTGCATATAACTCGCACGCAGAAAACAACAAAAAAAAAGTAACAGATTTTTCATTGAATTAGAAAGAATCATTTTGTTTTTGAAGTTTTTATTCTACTTGTATAATAAAACACTGTGGCCCCAAGGAAAAATTTTTTTTTCTAATGCGGCAATGTGTTGAAGTGTATGGGAGATTGCATATAAGTTATATGCCAATACTAAGCCATTTTATATAAGGAACTTGAGCATCCACAGATTTTGGTATCCAAGGTGGCTCCTGGAACCAATCCCCCACAGATACTGAGGGGCAACTGTATGTCTTGTCTCTCAACTAGATTGTAAGCTCCTTGGGGGCAGGGACCTTGTCTTACACGGTAACACCTCACCTATTGGGAATAGCCATCTGGTAGCACCACCAGTCTGGAACACACCAAGACACAGGAAGTAAGCAACTCTCCCCCATGCCCTCCAAAAAAGGCTTTGAATAATTAAAATACAGGCTGCTGCAAAGTCTACAGATTTTATTCCTGGGAGAGTCTCTTAGCGCTCACTCAGAACTTATTCATATTTAGATGTGATTCTAAAACTGTGTAGTGTTTGGTTTCAAAACAAAATGTAAAGGGAAGAACTACTTTAAGTGTGCACACTGATGATGACGATAATGATGTGATAACAACAGCTTGATAGAGAGTGAGGAGACACATGATAAGATGAAGATGCTGAACTCAAAAAGTATCATCTAGGGTCACTGAGTGGGGGCAGCCAATCTCCCTGCCTGCTGCTTGTTCTTAGTCACCCTAATGCATTAAGAAAAGCTCAAAATAATGTTTGGTGGACCTAGTTTAGAAATGTAAGAAAATATTAAATGTAATGATTATTAGAAGTCAATACAATAAAAATACTGTGTGTAAATACTATGCCCGCTAGACCAAACCTTTATTTTTACCTAGAGATCTAACTTAAAACCAGCTGGACAGAATTTCTGGAATCTTTATTTCTTAGTTTCTATATTTCCTGTAAAATAATTTATGTGAAAAACATTTGAAAGTACAATCCAAATACAGGTGGCACTTTTATTAATTGGGATTTCTGTTTTTTAGGACTCCTTCTAATGGAACTGAAGGGCTGACACCCCGGAGTGGAACAACTCCCAAACCAGTTACTAACTCCACCCCAGGTAGAACTCCTCTTCGAGACAAGTTAAACATTAATCCTGAGGATGGAATGGCAGACTACAGTGATCCCACTTATGTGAAGCAGATGGTAAGTGTCAGTTCCCTTTTCATACTAAAAAAAAATTTTCCCATGTCAGTGCATGTCACATATCCTTTAAGAATCTGTACACCAATGAATGCCAGAAAAGGAAAAGTATTTGTAAGACTTGATGAGAAGGGGGGACCTTTTGGGCTCAAAAAACTTACTTTTTCTTATGCTTAATATGTTTATGAATATTGATGCTGAAAGTAATGCTCCCTGTATCTCTTTTGATTTTTTTTATCATTTATTAATACTTTCCTTTTTTTTTTTGAGACAGAGTCTCACTCTCTTGCCTGGGGCGAGTGCCATGGCATCAGCCTAGCTCACAGCAACCTCAAACTCCTGGCCTCAAGCAATCCTACTGCCTCAGCCTCCCGAGTAGCTGGGACTACAGGCATGCACCACCATGCCCGGCTAATTTTTTCTATATATATTTTTAGCTGTCCAATTAATTTCTTTCTATTTTTGGTAGAGACAGGGTCTCGCTCTTGCTCAGGCTGGTCTTGAACTCCCCAGCTCAGAACGATCCGCCCGCCTCGGCCTCCCAGAGTGCTAGGGATTATAGGCGTGAGCCACTGCGCCCGGCCAATACTTTCCTTTCTTGAATGATACATTTAATTTTTTCTTTCCATTTCTATCAATAAAATTTTGAGTTTCACATGCCTTATAAATTAGATTTTGAGACTTGAATTACTCTGTTCGCTTCATACATTTAGAAAGACAGTCTAGATCTCAAAGGCAAGTTAATTCGACGCTCCTTATTTCAGTGAAGCTTTCTTTTGTATATTTTGTAGAGTGGTACGGAAACCTAATTATAAAAGTCACAGTTTTTGCTTCTGCCCTGTTAATGTTTTTATTACTTCACTTTCGGGCCTTATTATCTGATGACACAAATCGTGAATTTTTTTAAATGAAGTTTTAAATGAAGTTTCAATGATAATTGACTGGTCTTCAGTTTACAAATTAATTTTAACTTCATGTATTGATTTGGTTAATTCATATATATTTTTAATGCCCAAATTGATATCAACTAATGCCAACTCTTAAGAACCTAATGTGTGCAAAGCATACATCTGAACAATTCAGGGAATCTAAAGTTGAATAAAGATGTCCTTTGTCCTAAAGAAGTTTATATTCTGGGAAGATTGGCAGTACTGAGCTAAGACAGAAAATCATTGTAGTATTAGAACAGAATGAGCCTTTTGAGTAATACCAGCATGCTTAGGGTGGTTAAAGAAAGGAATAATTGCATTTTTGGGTATTAGGAAAGGCTTCATTGAAGAGGTATACTCAGAAAGAGGGTGGGGGCTGTCCCAGGTGGAGGCCACGATATGAGTAAGTGTGGAAGATGTTTTGGATGTAGCAACTCTTCTGGTTCTCTCACCTATCAGTGTGTAAGGAGTAGTGTGGGAAATGAGGCTGGAAAGGTGAGCCAGAGATGTACTGGGGAAATCTCTGGGTACCAGACAGTTTCTCTGGGACATACAGACTCCTTTTCTTTTA
Organism: Indri indri; assembly: GCA_004363605.1. Lineage (NCBI taxonomy): Eukaryota > Metazoa > Chordata > Mammalia > Primates > Indriidae > Indri > Indri indri. The sequence goes on from RJWJ010028140.1 coordinate 4,915, forward strand.
TCTCTTATACTTTAGTATTTCCATTAAAAATAAACACATAAATTTGGGCATTTTTCAGATTAAGGTTTATTAGTCAAAGGATAAACTAACTTTTGAACCTATTTTTTTCATTTGCTAGTAAATTTCAGTGTCAGAAATGTATCCCTTCAAATGAAAATCCTAGTGGTCTTTTTTCTGCCCCTGCCCCAAACCTTCTATTGGAATATCCCAGAGTATCTTCATTGATCACTAGTCAAAGTTTATGATTGGTCTTAATGTAGGGAAGATAGGGAGGTAGAAAATAAACAAAAAACTTGACTTAGCTCTGAAGTCAGGGGTCGTATTTCTAGAATTAATATTAGGCTAATTATTTTTTAGAGACTCATAATACTGGTTGAATATTTTAATGTGTGTGAATTGAGAAGGACCAATTCTTTTCTACAGGAAAGAGAATCTCGCGAACATCTCCGTTTAGGATTGTTGGGCCTTCCTGCCCCTAAGAATGATTTTGAAATTGTTCTACCAGAAAATGCTGAGAAGGAGCTGGAAGACCGTGAAGCAGATGATACTTATGTTGAAGATGCTGCTGATGTGGATGCTCGAAAGCAGGTGGGTAACTGTGCTAGAAAGAAGTGTGAGTTCGAGTGTGTCAGTAGGCTTAAAAAATGAAGAACGGCTGTTAAATGTCTCAAGATCTCCACTTAAAAGTTATTTCAATATTTAAAAAAAATTACCCTAAGGTAAATTACTACGTCAGTAATAATATATACTCCCACAATTAATAAACTCATAATATCTGGATGGGCATTCTTAAAATATGTATGTATGTGGAAATTTAAATATTCTGTTAAATTTATTATGCTTCTCAAAAATACACACAGGAAATCTTTTAGACATTGCTTCAGTCTAGCAAAGAAAAGATGTTATTGGTCAGTCTTAAAAACAAGTACATCTTGGATTGGTTATGTAAATGGTTTTAAGTCAGTGTAAACTAGTAAAAACTGTAGATTTGGAAGTCTAGAGAGTGTGTCAGAATAATACTAGTAACATCTTGTACTAATATATCTTACAGTTAAATTACTTTCTCATTGGCACACAATAACCCAATGATGTAAATAGGAATAGGTATTACAGGTTGAACATCCCTAATGCAAAAATCTGAAATTTGAAATACTCCAAAATCTGAAACTTTTGAGTGCCATCATGATGCTCAAAGGAAATGTTCATAATTGGAGCATTTTGGATTTCAGATTTTCAGATTCAGGATGCCCGACCGGTAAGTATAATACAGCTGTTTCAAAATCTGAAAAAACCCAAAATTCCAAATAATTCTGGTCCCAAGCATTTCAGATAAGGTTTACTCAACCTATAGCTCCATTTTAGAAATGAGGAAACAGGCTCAGATGAATTCAGCTAACTTTCCTGGGTCTTGTGACAGGTAAATGGTAAATTTTGAACTAGCACTGCAATTATGTGACCCTTTTCAGTAAGTCTTTCGACACTCCATTTCTGGATGATTTTAGGAAGCTTTAATTCTGAGATTGGAGTGAGAATGACGTCAGTGGAGGTCATATTTTAGAGGGAAGCCATGTGAATGTGCTTTTTGGTGGGGAACAGAGGTTGATTCTTCTTCTGTGTAGCTCTCACCTACTTTCGAGTTACATTTACTCTCAGAAGTGGCATGAGATTTTATTGTTACCCCACATTATTCATAATTTAAGAATCAGTAAAGAATATATTTATTGGCTGGTTTTTTGAATTAAAAGTCAGTAGCTTTGAGATAAAAGAAAAGAGTTGTATTGCAGGAGTCTCTAAGTGTAGGATTCCTATTCAGACAATAAAAGTAGTTACCTGATGGAATGGGCCATGCAAAGTTGGAGTACGCTCTAGTAGACATTGGAAGTTCTTAGTTTCTATTGTAATGAGAATGAATAGACTGATTAATTTCTTTGGCTTTAATATTACCTTTCCATAAACTTGAACAGATTTCTACAGCTTTAGCTCTCAAATATACATGATCTTACAAACCAAAGTCTTTTCCACTTTCCTGAGAGGTGTCAAATACTGTAAAGCTGCAATAATGGATATAAAAATCATTTTTTAGGCCATACGAGAAGCAGAGCGTGTAAAGGAAATGAAACGAATGCACAAAGCTGTCCAGAAAGATCTGCCAAGACCATCAGAAGTAAGTGTTAGAATTTCTTATGCTTAGCTTAGGAAGTTTTTAAGTTTCTTTTTATATATATTGATGCTTTTTACATCATTCATAAAGACCGTAAAACAAAATGTCATCTACTTTCTGGAATACAGTGAAGTAGTTCCCAAATCTAATCTTTAAAATGTTTCACTGGTACCAGTAAGAATTTAGAAGGGAAAAAAAAGAAATTGTTTTTGAAAATGTAAAACTGCTATTTAATCCATGTTGTAACAGGTAATAACATTAGTGTCTTGCAGTGATAGTTTGGTAATTGTACTTATTTTAAAATTTTAGGTGAATGAAACTATTCTAAGACCCTTAAATGTAGAACCACCTCTAACGGATTTACAGAAAAGTGAAGAACTAATCAAGAAAGAAATGATCACAATGCTTCATTATGACCTTCTGTATCACCCTTATGAACCATCTGGAAATAAAAAAGGAAAAACTGTAGGATTTGGTACCAATAATTCAGAGCACATTACCTATCTGGAGCATAATCCTTATGAAAAGTTCTCCAAAGAAGAGCTCAAAAAGGTATGATTGAGCAGGCATATTTCTATGTTGAGATTTAAGTATTTGATGCTGCGTAGCACGGACAAATATGAACTTATTTTGCCACATTAGTACTCATAAACTGACACATGGTTAGGAGATAAATGTTTATATTAAGTGTTATGAAAAGGACATGCTTTAAATACCTGCGTACCCCATGTTTAATGGTCAGCCTTTATCAGATAAACACTGGCGTTGGTGGCAAGGTATTTTTGTTTCATGGGTGGTGTTTTGGCTTGGTTGACAGATGCTGTAGTTGTCATTTTCTGTGTTCACCTCTGCTGTGTCTAAATAGATACGAATACTTTAATACTTAAACCTCACTTATTTAGACTCATGTGAAAAGATAGGAATATAATAAAAATATTTACAGATTAAACCTTTCACCTGTTCAAAGGAAGGAAGTGTTTTTTACTGAATTTATTCCCTTCACATGATTTCCCCCAACTCTTTTGGATAAGGACATGAAGAAATAATTTCTTATGTAAAGTCAATGTCCTGCCTCTTCGTCCATATGCATTCTATTCTTTCTGCTTTGACAGAGCAAATAGCTGTGATACAGTGATATAAAAAATATAGTGGATTTCATAGTTGGAAGCAGGGTAGTCATTAGCTTCTTAAAAGCCTTTTTTCTTGAGCCTTCACGCCAGAGCAGCAGTGATAGGCCCATTGATTTGGGATGAGCTGCTGCACACTTGGGAGAAAACAAGCAAGATTCTTTCCTGTCTTCTCTTCTGCACTTTTCCTCTCTCCCCAGCTCCGCAGTTTTTTACTTTCTATTTTCCTTATTGTGTAAGTAATACATATTTACTGTAGGCTTTTTCAGAAAATAAAGAAAGGAAGGAGGGCTTAGATTTATATTTCAGCAGCTTTTCCCTGATTTCTGAGTAACTCCGAGTTGCTCGTTTTTTGGTAAGTGCGATAGGGAAACTGACATCCGTGGAGTACTTGCTCTGTGGTGAGTACATTTAAGCATTGAACTGGGGTCGAGAGTCAGGCCGCGAAATCGATACTTGCCCAGCTTCCTTTTTTTAGAGTGAAAATATGAGGGGAAAAAGGAATTTAGGAAATAAATTTTCCTAAGTTTATTATATGTATGGAAACCTGAAACAAGGATCACATTGTTGCTTTTAGAGGTTCTATAGAGGATAAGTTCTAATACAGTTTTTGAAAATAATAAATTCAAAGTATGGCTTTGGAATTATTTGAAACAAAATAGTTTATTCTCTCATATTTTATATATCCGTTTGTATTCCTCTTTGTTCCAAAAAGAATTTAAAGCAGCTATTTATTTAGCAGATTATTTATGGATAGTTTAAAGATACCTCAGCTGTATTCTTCCCTAATGATTGCAAGAGCCAGACTTGTAAATTTTTATTGTGTACAGTTTCAAAGTGAAATTGAAATAAAGTGTCAGGGTTTCGTTAAGCATCTCAAAATTGGTTTGTTACCATTATTTCCCGTAAGAGGTATTGTTTTAAAGCATCCATTCCTTGTCGTCTATAGACAGGATTTTCTGTTGTTTTTTGTTAAAATTTTTGGTTTCATGGTCATTTCTCTTGATTTTATATATTTTGATATGTGTTTATTTTCCAGTATTACTAGGAAGATTGAAAGCCTTCTATAAGGCAAAGAAAGTGGTTGCCAGTTTTTCATAAGCCATGAAGCAGAGGGTTGGAAAAAGTTCATGAGATATGTTCATAGAATTCTGTGTGTCTGGCATTGGACTAGGCTTTTTTACATATATTGTTCACTTAATCCTAATGACAGACATATCCGGTCTAAGGTCAGCATCATAAAGTTAAGCAAGTTCAGACAGCTACTTCAGTTGTAAAGCTGTGATTTGAACCCAGGTCTGCCCAACCATCCCTCTCATTCTGTCATCTTAAATTTGTTCTTTAGTAGTGAACTTAAAGCTGGGTTATGGTCTGTCATTATCTGTTTTGTGCCCCAGTCTCATTCTCTGGCAATGTCAGGGACATTCCTTCAGAATGAGAAGAAAGTTGTGAAAAAAAGATGCCTGATCCCCCTTCATTGTCCTGTGAGGTCCTCAGTGTCAGTGGAATGGTGGAGTGGAAGGAGCACACTCAAGCATTGGTGCCATTTGGCTTGGATCCTGCTTCATCTGCTTATTAACAATGTGGGTTTAAAAAATAGATATATTTATTTATTTTAGAGACAGGGTCTCATTCTGTTGCCCAGGCTGGAGTGCAGCGGCATAATCATGGCTTATTGTAACCTCAAACTCTTGGGCTCATGCAATCCTGCCTCAGCCTCCTGAGTAGCTAGGACTGTAGGCGAACTGTAGGCAAGTGCCGCTGTGCCTGGCTATTTTTAAAATTTTTTTTGTAAAGGCAGGGTCTTGCTATGTTGTCCAGGCTGACCTCAAACTCCTGGCCTCAAGCGATCTTCCCACCTCAGCCTCCCAAAGTGCTGAGATTACAGGCGTGAGTCACCGTGTCTGGCCATGATGTGGTTTTGAATGAGTTGTTTAATCTCTCTGAACTTTACTTTCATCAACTTTAAAATGAGGTTAATATTGGTTACTTGGTAAGATGATTGCGATCTTTGGAGATAATGTGGGTAAAACTTTTAAACCTAGTTTCTGGCACATAGTAGATACCTGAGAAGTGGTAGTTGCTCTTATAATCAGTGAAAGCAAAGGATGTTTATACTAATGGGGAAACATGGATTCTTGACTTTTTAAGAGTCTACGTTGACTTTTAGACTTTTTAATCCATTTTTATTAGGTATTGTCCCCTCCCCCACTTTTCCAAAAACAACCAACCAAAACTCTTTGCCTTTGGTGCAAGGAAGGAAGGAAAAACACTAGTCTTTTTAAGCTTCCTGGTGATGGCAAGTATTTGTAGTACTTAACCTTATTAAATTATTATTGTAAACAGGCCCAAGATGTTCTGGTGCAGGAGATGGAAGTGGTAAAACAAGGAATGAGCCATGGAGAACTCTCAAGTGAAGCTTATAACCAAGTGTGGGAAGAATGCTACAGTCAAGTTTTGTATCTTCCGGGGCAGAGCCGCTACACACGAGCTAATCTAGCTAGCAAAAAGGACAGAATTGAATCTCTTGAAAAGAGGCTTGAGGTTGGTATCTTTTTAAAATTCTAATTTTAAATGTATGTTAATTGCAGTAACGAACCATAATACCACTGGAGACAACTTCAGAAGAATAGACTTGAGGTGTTTGTTACCTTTGCAAGTATTGAAGAAAACTACACTGAAGTATTTGATCTTCCTTGGCCATGTTCATTGGTTTTTTGTAATTGTTGTCTTTGATGACTGAAGAGTGGCCTGCAAGTTGACCACAGGTCATTCAGAACCTTCTAGATCTGAGAGCAAGAAACCAAGAAGTCACCACTAGTCACTTGGAACAATGTAGATCAATACTAAAATAGCCTGTTTTCTCTAAGGAGGAATCTCAGTGGTACCAAGGAGTTTTTTTCTATAGCCAAGAGAGCACATTTATAAGACTTGGATATGATTGTGTGCATCCTCTGATTCCTGTAAGTTTGAGTTACAGAAGGCAGAGCTGGATTACCTAGACAATGGCTTCCATGATTTTCCATGTCTATGAAAATGTTGAAACATACTAGATGCAGTTTCATGGCATATAGTTAATATAGTCTGCATATTTTGAATTCTAGAATCTATGCAGGCATTTTGCCAGTGGCATGTAAATTGTGGTTCATAGGTCACCAGGCTGCCTTGTGGATTCTTAATGCTGGTCCTCGGGCACTAAGGCCAAGATGGGTTGGGGAAGAGAAAGGGTACTTCAGGCAGTCATATGCAGAAAATGCCCTCAGTTTCCTCTTTTATGTGATCATCAGTTTCTCTTTACACAAAGCAGATTGCAAATATTTTTATTTGGGGTTAAGACCAGAAATAGTAACATTTGGGTTGGTTGGGGCTGTGTGGGGCTTGGGAAATCAGCAGGAAAAGGCAGTATCTTTTAATTTGAGTTATTCTCAGTCTTAATTTAACCTTTAAGGTCACATGTATAGGCACCCGATAGTTAATGCCTGTGAGCCCTCCTTTTTTTTTTTCCAGGTAGTGGGAAATTACTGGATCTAAAGTAATTCTCATCTTAGGTGAAATCTTAGCAGTTCAGTACTACGGATTACTCTGGTTGTATAAGTGACTTCCAGCAGGGTGTGCTGTTTCTCTGTGTTTGAATTCAAAGTTAAAGTCAGGGAAAGTAGAACATCAGTGGTTAAATTCTGTTATATTTTATGTTGTGTAGGCTTCATTTCTTATAAATGGTAGTTAGCAGTGTAATTCTGATCTAAGGTCAGCATCATAATTGATTGGAAAGCTATTTGGAAAGCTTCCTTGTAACATTTATATATAAATACTTAAGTCTCTCACTTAGTTTGAAAATCTTCTCATTCGAGGTAGGGTAAATGCTTTCTGCTGTGAATGGCAAGGACATTTTGTGCTGTTTAAAATGTTAAAAAAAACCTTTGCCCTAAATCTCATTTACTTTGTTGAGGCTCTAACTTTCATGACAGCAAATAAATGTGTCACAAAGTCAGTAGTGCCATAAAGTACAGTAATTTTTATTTCTATCTTGAATTGGTCTTGTGAGTTTTGAAGGGAAAAATACAGAAGAACTACTGCTGTTCTTGTGGAGATTTATTTGGGTCGTTTATGAGCAACCATTAAAAACATGTGGTTCTCTTTGTTCAGTTCAGTACCAGGAACTGCAATCTTCCGTTGAACTATTTTTGTTGAAGGATTGGTGATTTTGGAAGAATATTCATAAAACAGTCTGAACAATTTTTCTCTTCTTGACTCCTGGATAACTTACTTTCTTGTTTACCCAGCTAGTTACTTTTAAAGAATACTTAATCAAGTCCTTTAATTTAGTAAACCGTGCTTATTTTAAATGGGAGTTCATTAAGTCTTTAAAAAGAAGAAAAGCATCTCAAAGACCCAAATAAACAAAACTTCCATTTTATTTGTATCCATCCCTAAATCAAAACTAGGTTTCTTTTAGCTTATTTTAGTTTTTGAAGATACAGTTCTACTGGTTTGAAATACATAAATATTTTATTTCAATTGTGGTAATTCTTTCATCATTTCAGTTGATTGCTAAATTATAAACATTATTCAAAGTTTGTTGTGGGGAAGGAACTCCAGTTATATTGTATAAACTAAATGTTATACTGAAATTATCCTTTCCATCTTAGGTTCGGGGAGATGTGCCTTTCTGTACAAGCACAGTACACCATGGCTGCCAGTGTGTTTGATTTTTGCTGCCATGAACTTTGGAACAGTGAATCTAAATTATGGCCCTATCACAGCCTATCAAGCAAGATGAAATCCAGCTTTGTCGTGGCTGGTGTCTCCTAAATAGATTAAAAAAGTATGCCCTGAGGTTTATGTTGGAGCTAGTCTTTAAGCCATTTATTCATGATTAATATTTGAAACTTAGCACTTAAATGAAAATCCTTAAGACACTTGTTTAAAACTAATAGAACCATCTCAGATTTTATGTAGAATGTGGTGGTAGGAGGGTATGTATGTGTCTGAGGAGCCTGTTAAATAAATAGAATCAGAATGTAGTTACAGCTCAGAAGTGGAAAAGACTTCTGAATTATAACTAAGTCCGTGTATTTTATTCTGCTTTTGAGGCAGAATTAACTTTAGAACCTTGCCACATATTTGTGTGTAAAATAAGACAGCAACAGCAAACATAGCAATGTCAGCTAATATCAGAAAACAAAAAGTTATAAAAGCATAGCATGCTGAGGCCATTTTAACAGGGTGGCAAAAAGCCCTGTGTATTTGAGTAGCATCTGGGGGCATTATGGGTGTATGGTAGGAGAGTAGAGTGATTGCTGTTTATAGTGATAACCCAAATTAATAATACAGCTTCATTTCTGTGCAGTGTCATGTTTTTTTTAAAAAAGAGAGATGGCTGTAATTCTTGTAGGAAAATGTTTATCAGATGGTTAAAAATAAAAGAGCTTTAGTACTTTTATTTATTCACACATTCGGTGACTGCTACTGAGCATTTTCTATGTACCAGACACTGTTCTAGGTCCTGGGGGTACAGCAGGAACAAGGCAGACAAGTTCTCTGCTCTTGTGGGCTTTAGTTATCTGGAAAAGTCTTACTGTGGAGAACTTCATTTTTTGATGACGCCAGATAAATGAGTCATTACTGTATTTAGGAAGTGCAAATAGAATTTGAAGTGTTCTAATTTGTTTCTACTTTAAGTGGAAATAAGAAATCATCTGAAGACATAATTATTTTGAGTGAAATAATTTCCAGTAGGTGCAAAAGTGAAATAAGAAGTCTGAATTTAGGCCTGCCATTAAATTTAATAGTATTTGAAATACTATCTAAACTGCTGTGCTGAGGAAGTTTGGCTGAAAAGTAGATTTTGTCATGTTAGCTATAAAAATGGAAAGGCTTTCCTTAGAGGTAGAAACTAGGTCCAGAAGTAATACTACTTCTCTCTGTAATTTACTGGCGCAGTCAACCGTAGTCAAGAAATATTATGTAACCTTGACTTCTTGGAAGTAAAGTAACTTAAAGAACATAGATAACACATTTAAAATCCTTCTCAGTGTGTTTGTAGAACTCTTACGAGGACCCAAACTTAACTGAAGGTTATATTTCAGCGAAATTGGCTGCACAATGTATCCCATTTTCTGAGTGATTTTCATTATAAAGTCAGATATTTTTACATAGGAAAAAATTTGCTTAATACTTTAAAGAGTGAAAACTTAGGGTAAGGATTAAATTAATGGGCAGTTCTGGGTAGAGGGCTGTATGTTGTAGTATGTGAGCAGGTTTATGCTTATGTTCTCTTTTGTGGGGGTGAGGGTCGGGGAGGCGGCTTGTGGTGCAGGAGGAGTTTCTAGTACTTTGGAATACTCTTTTTCCATGACCCTTGAAGGCACTGAAATGTTTCATAGTTGTATCTAGCAAGAACTCTAAGAGCCATACCAGAGATCTCCTTGGTACAACTGTGTTGCTTCTGTTGTGCCTCAACCTGAACTGAATTTGTTTCATGCATTTTATGTGTTTCACTTCCTAATGGATACAGATGTAAAGTGCTCTTGCATTGCTTTGTTAGTGTATTACTGTCCTCAAAAAGGATTTTAGTAAGGTTTTGCTTTATTGATTAGTTTCTTTTGCAGGGATGCAATCTGATAGCTGCTAACTCGAAGTGGCAATAGTCACTTACTCGGACCTTCTTATCAGTATAGAGAGGGTTCACTGATAAAACTTGATGCTAGTGAGAAGTATGGAGATTAAAGGAGAGTCATTCATGGACTCTTTTGTTTGTAAACTTTTTGTTTCTTGAACCACATCTTTACTATTACAGCATCATACTGCTGAATGATGGACTGGGAAGTGGAGCTGCCATTGACTACTTATTTGGGGTATCCTTAAACCTTTTTTTTTCAGTGGTATAAGGTTATATTCTGGTTCCCCAAGCAAAGAGTTTCAGTGAGGGATGCTCTTAATGTTTCTGAACCTCACTGTAACAGACTTTAACTGAAGACAGTATTGGAGACCCAAGGATAATATGTTTATTTTGGAATTACTTAAGCTTAGTAACCTTAACAAACTTAGCTTGAAAGTAACAATTACACTTTTATAAGTCCCATAGAGCTCCCTTTTGTAATGACCCGAGGAAACACTTACGGTTCTACTGATTCATCTCCTGGGGACCATCAGTTTTCCATTGGTCTCTGGCCAGTCTTTTTTAGACAGTTTCTCTTCTATGCATTTAAAGAAATAACATTTGTAGGCGTCTTTCTAAAAATAATACCTGTGTTTTACGGAAGATTTAAAAGAAATAGAAAAAATAAAGAAGAAAAGGAGCCTACTATCCAGGCATAATCACCTTAAACATTTTGGTGTAAACACACACACGCCCCAACCCACCTGCCCCCTCCCCCATATAACTTTTTTTTTTATTTCTATGTGTGGATGAGGGAGGAAGGTGTAAAAGTACACTGGGATCATCATGTACTGCACTTTTCATTTAATAGTATAATATCGTAAACATGATTTTAAAAAGGAGAGAAACATTATCATTTGCTCTCATATAAAGTCTTTGGCAAAGATTAACTTTGGTGAAATCTCCAAATAATTAAATGCTAGTTATATTCTGTCCTTAAAAAGCTGTTAAATGTCACCTTTGTTTTCCCATAAAAGTTTTCTGAGAGGTGTTTGTTTTCCTATAGCTTTATAGCTTGTTAAGAATAAAAGAATTTGGAATTTAAAAATAATAAACTGGGAAAAGTAAAATCTTTTCTCAGGTATCAAATAAAATTCTTACAAGTGGGTACATATAGGTAAATGTCTAAATCAGGGAAAGAATGATGGGCAGATCCATTCATTAAGGTCTTGTTTACGTGTGTCTAAAATAATTTGTTTTTAAGGGAGCAGTCTGGGTCTGGCGGCATTAAGCCATTCAGTCCCACAGCTTGAATGTCTTCAGGCATGTTGCATTTCAGGGGCTGAGGCAGGGAGGACATTGGTTTATTAGCGGTGAAATGGCAATGTGTTGGACTTTCAAGTGGGACACAACTGTATAGCATCATTTAGTGGCTGTGTGGCCTAGGGCAAATTACTTAACCTCTCTGGGTATCATATATCCTTATCTATAAAATTTGGGTGGGTAATAGTTTTTATGTAATGGAAGTGCGAGTTTAAGATAATGTAAGATTAAATGAGATACTGTGTGCCTAGCAAATAGCAAGTTTTAGTAAATTGCAATTCTCTTCCATGTCTCCTCAAGTGTGCATCACCCTTCATTACCTAAATTGGGTTATACTTGATTTGATACTATGAAGTATTAAGAAGTAACTTCACCTTGAACAGCAGGGTGACTAAGTTTTTATATTCTGTAAATTTTGATTAATATCTGAAATTTGAAACATGGGCTGATTTTAGGGGAGAGATTGTTATACTGAGGCTTAAAATTCAGATTTTGGTTAGTGTAAATGGATTTTACATCATTGGATTTTAATTTAACATTTCATGTATACGTTTTGGTGTGTTGAAATAGGTGACATACTCATGAATTTTAATGTCTCCATTATATTACATTATCTTGATGTTCCATGGTTTGTGGTATACAGTCTTAAGAAAATAGTTAGCCTTAGAGTACATACAGTACTGAATTTGACTTTTAAAAAATCTTTTGTTACAGGAATTTTCAAACATACCTTAAAGTAGACCAGTATAATGAATCCTCATGTATCATCACCCACCTATGATACAATCATCAAATCATAGCCACTCTTGTTTCACCTGTTAACCCCCTTTCCACGATTATTTGAAGCAAATTCCAGATATCATATTATAAAATAGAGTTATGATGCATGAAGTTTGTCAGTTTGGTCTCCCTGCACATTTGTATGCAGATATATTCTCATTCATCTGCTTTGAATTGAATTTTACCCTTTCATATTGGATGAAGTCAGCTTTAATTGTATCAAGTGTTGGTCTACTTTAAATTCCTAATAGTGGTAGTGAACTTCATTTTTTTAAGAGTATTGGAAATTTTCTGCCAATACATATTTAAATCACAGCAGTGACTTCTGAACTTCCATTATAACCATGTTTGAGAGGTTTCTCTGGTAATTAATTAGAACAAAGTAATCTTAGCTCCAGTACTAACTTTGTTAGATGTTTTAAGAAGATTCTAAAGTATGTCTGTAAGTACATATAAAGATTTGAAAAGCATTTTTTGAAAACTTTTGGTAAATAAACTCTAAGATGGAGTGAGTTGAAAAGCATTTTTTTTGAGAACTTGTGGTAAATCAGCTATAAGATGCAGTACAAACTCCTTAAGCTGATATGGTTTTGTTCAAAATAGTTGTCCATCAGGGTAGTTGCTAATGCTTATTGTTTTTTTGAAGTACTTAGAAATACAAATCTGATTAAATCAGAGTCTGATTTTTTTTTTCCCTGATTCTTTGTATTTAAAACAATAACAGTTTTTTGTTTGTTTGTTTTTGTTTTTGTTTTTTGAGAGTGAGTCTCACTCTGTCACCCAGGCTAGAGTGCCATGGCGTCAGCCTAGCTCACAGCAACCTCAAGTATAAAACAATAAAGTTTTATACTCTCTTGCACTTCAGTGTTATTTCTGTGTGTGTATGAATGTTGCGGGGGAGAGGGGGCAGTTGTTGGGGCTGATTTAAGGTAGTTCTGTCCCATATATGCATGTGCATTTTATGCCCGAGATTTATTGGCTTGAAAAAGACCAGAAGCTATAGTTTAGTATTTTTTCTGTTAAAGCGTGTTGAGTAGTCATAGGTTGAGCATTTTACAAAATATTCAGGTACCTTCCTTCGTATTTTAATAATAAAATGGCAAGTGTAAGATAGCTAAACTTGAATATTGAAAGCTGTAGGCTGTTTATTCTTTATATGTTTAATGATTAACTTCATGGAGTTCTTGTGCTAAATTAATTTTTTCCTGTGCTTAAGTTTGTTTTTGTACAACTTATGTGTATATTTGCATGGAATCTTAGCACAGTATTTGAGCCAGAAGACTTTTATAAAGGTTGAGCTAAATGAAATAAAATGGTTGGTATTAAATGGAAGCTAACAACTTTGAAGTTTTAAAATCTTTGGTGGTTTGGGAATAATCAATGACTCAAGTGTGTGAGGTAAGGTAATTCCCAGATACAGGGTACTAATAATACTAAATATACCTTGATAATTATTAATAATTAAACAATTTCTGAGCATACTATGTTACACCGCATTAGAAATTGAATATCCATGGAGTGAAATGTATATCTAGTTGAGATGTCTTAACAATGAAAATATTAATTTGTATGGCTAATTTTAAAACACTTTATCTTAATTTGAAATTCTTTGCTTTTTAGGTTTTGGAATGTGTATTTGAATCCAGATGTGATTAGAGTATCTAATGTGCGTATTCTTAGAACATGCTGAATTATAGTATGAGGCTGTGGTCCCCAACCCCCCAGACCGTTGACCAGTTCCAGTCTGTGGCCTGTTAGGAACTAGGTGGTAGGAACTGGGCCGCACAGCAGGAGGTGAGCAGCATGTGAGGGAAGCTTCATCTGTATTTACAGCTGCTCCCCATCGCTCACATCACCACATAAGCTCCGCCTCCCGTCAGATCAGCGGCAGCATTAGGTTCTCATAGGATCGTGAACCCCACTGTAAACTGCGCGTGTGAGGGATCTAGGTTGTGCTCCTTATGAGAATCTAATGCCTGATGATCTGAGGCAGAGCTGAGGCGGTGATGCCAGCACTGGGGAGCAGCTGCAAATACAGATCATCATTAGCAGAGAGTTTTGACTGCACAATAAATGTAATGCACTTGAATCATCCCCAAACCACCACTCCGCCCATTCATGGAAAAATTGTCTTCCATGAAACCTGTCCCTGGTGCCAAAAAGATTGGGGACCACTGGTATAAGGAACTTGATATAACTTGAGGAATTTAATTGTTCATTTCTTACGGGGAATGAGGACTTTTTGGTAGGTATAGCTGAGAAAACAGCTGATACCTAGCTTACGTAATGAGTTGGGCTGAAACAGAGTTCTCTATCCTGATTGCCTATTAGAATCATCTGGGAGCTTTAAAGATAAAACAGCCTGAAGCCTTTTAAATCATTCTGTGGGGTTAGGACACTGGTGCTGGTAGATTTTAAAAGCTCCACAGGTAATTCTCAAGTTTAGCCGTGGTTGAAAACCACTGCCTTAAAAGGACACGCTCCAGGAATATTTGAAGTGGGAGAGGGTGAATGGAAGTTAGTATCTTCTCTCCTTGATTGTGTTGTAAAATTTGTAAGGTGGAAGTTTTGCCTTTTTAAAAAAAATCTAACTCTTTCCTCCCCCACCTTTCTAGAGCTTAGACTCAGAAAGTACTGCTCTTGATTTCTGGGGGAAATAATTCTTAGATTTTTATGTCCAGAAGAATTGATGTTGAGGACCCCCACCCCACAGCCCCCACTGCCAGCCCCACCCCGTGGAGGTAATGTTTCTACTACTTGGATACTTTATTTTTATAATCGCCTATTGAGATACAAATTACGTACCTTACAGGGCAACCATTTAAAGTTTAATTGGTTTTCAGTAAATTCACAGAGTTGTACAACCATCATTAGAATATTTTCATCACCCCAGAAAGAAGAAACCCTGTACCGTTAGCAGTCATCCCCCTCACCTGCCCAGCCCTTAGTCTACCATTAAGGCAGCCGTCTACTTTCTGTATCTAGTTGCCTATTCTAGACATTTCAGATAAGTGGCTAATACAGTATGTGGTCTTTCGTGACTGGCTTCTTTTACTTAACATACTGTTTTCAATGTTCATCCATGTTATAGCATGTATTTGTCCTTCATTTCTTTTTATGGTTGAGTAATATTCTATTGTATGGATAATACCACAGTTCGTTTATCCATTCATCACTTAATGGATATTTGGGTTGTTTCTACCTTTTGGCTGTTATGAATAATGTTGCTGTGAACATTCATGTGCACCTTTTTGTGTGGATTTATGTTTTCATTTCTCTCAGGAAACAGTAAGAGTGAAATTGCTGGGTCAAATGTACTTGGATACTTTCTTCACCTAATTTGAACTTCAGTGTTAGGAAATCTTCCCATAGAATTGGGGGATTCCATGAGTCCACATTCTGATAATGTTGTAGCACAGAGGTCCAGTGTGTGGTGTTTGGTCTCGTGATCCTCGAGAGGCAAACTGCTCACTTAAAAGATGAAAGAGCTGTTTTTCCTTATCTGTTTCCAGGAAGAGGTCCTTGTAGTCTTTTATTAAAGTTGGAATTTTAAAGAAGCTTTTAAAGCCTTATCCTTAGTCCCTTAGTTATTAGAGAGGAGAGGTAAATGTTTGAACTCTTAATATTTGTAAAATAATAATTGTCATCAGAGCTAACATTTATTGACTGCTTATTCTGTGCCAGGCACTGGAAGGCTGAGGATTTTTACGCATATGATCTTATTTAAGTTTCATAACAACTTGGCGGTTGACTGTGGTTTTACCGGTGGAGAAATGGAGACACATAGGTTAAATAACTTGTATCAGCTCAAAGCTGGATGGCAGTGCTGGGTAGTAAGAGTGACTCACTCCTTTGCCACTGTACTGTGCTGCCTGCCTTCAATCCTATTTCCTGACTCTTAGAAGACACATAGCATTGCCATGGAACTTACTTTGATTTGTTATCAGAGGAAAATGGTTCCTTTATGAAGGACCTTAACAGTTCTTATGAATTTATTCCTCAAGCAAATTGCAGAGGAATAAAAGCTTAACTTTTATAAAATGCTAAAAAATGAGTAGTTTTAAAGGAGCTTTATTTAAATTAATTTAAAAACATTTTAATTATGGGTGCATAATAGTTATATTTTTATTAAGCAGGATACATGCGATGTTTTGATACAGGCATACGATGTGAATTAATCAAATCGGGGTAGCCAGCACCTCAGACATTTAATATTCCTTTGCGTTAGGAACATAGTAATTCCACTCTTATAGTTACTTTAAAGTATACGCTAACATATTGTTGATTATAGTCACTTTGTTGTACTATCAGATAGTGTTCATTTTATCTAATGATATTTTTGCATCCATTAACCATCCCCACTTTATCACCCACTCCCTGCTATCCTTCCCAGCCTCTGGTACCCATCAGTGTACTCTCTGTCTCCATGAGATCAATTGTTTTTAATATTTAGCTCCCACATATGAGTAAGAAGAACATGTGAGATTTGTCTTTCTGTGCTTGGCTTATTTCACTTAACATAATGTTTTCCAGTTCCATCCATGTTGTTGCAAATGGCAGGATTTCATTCTTTTTGTGGCTATATAATATTCCATTGTGTATATGTACTATAGTTTCTTTATCCATTCATCCGTTGATGGACACTCAGGTTGATGCCCTATCTTGGCTAATGAATAGTGCTGCAGTAAACATGGGAGTGCAGATGTCTTTTTGATATACTGAATTCC